>BMAO01025164.1:43852-93619 GCA_019973975.1 Trichonephila clavata | reverse complement strand
AAGCTAATAAAAAACTAAGAAAGTTAAATGTTTTTATTTAAATTTTGAACTAAGATTTAAGCTTTTGAATTGAGAAAATGAGTCTAAAAAACAGCATTAACTAATTTTGTCACTCTTGAATACGCAAAGTAAAATTTAAATGAAAAAATTGGAATTGTGTGCATTTTTAAAAGTGGTAATTTTACAGTAGTACCAATATAAATTACTTTTATTTTAATCTGTTCTGCGTCATTATTGAATTATAAATGCGAATTATAGAACGAATTACCAATTTTTTTCACAACCAAAGTAAATCATATATGGCGTAAATGTAAATGAATTTTATAGCATGCACAATATATGTGGGCAGATTTATAATTTATCTGAATAATTCAAATTAAGTTTAGAAGTTTGAATTTATCAATTTCATAATTACTTTACAGAGGATATGAATAAAATAATTATTTCATCTTTGTGAAACTTATTTCTTTCATTTTAAATGTCCCTGTAATTATGTGTTATACCTATTCTAAATATTTTCAATTTAACCTTAAAAAAAATAACAACTTATGAGTAAATTGAAATAAAAAATTTTAAGTTTTTGCTACAATTGTATTATATAAAGTATATCCTGAGAAGAAATAATATTCAAAAAGAGAGATACAACAATTTGTTAGGAAAACTAAACATAAAATTATAATACTGATACATTTATATATCATTTTTTGTATTTGAAATCTTTGTAATTTACATACCGAAAAGTATATAATTCACACACTTCCTTAGCCAAACCAATAATATTTTTCATTCAACTGACTAATTAATAGGATTCAAGCAAATTATAATTGGTTCCTTCTGGATGTCAAAACTCTGGGTCAGAATCTCTCAACCAAAAAAATTTTCAAAAAACCATTTTTGAGAAATAAGCTAATTTTTTTAAAAAAAGTGTTCAAATGCTATTTAGGGAGAAAAAAACACTATTTATATTTCATCTTTATACTTTATGGAATTTAGTATATCAATTATTAATAAGCTTACTGTGTAATTCATTGAATTTACTAAAGTTTTTTCGCACTGTCTCTGAGATTTACGTTCACAACTTCACTGTTATAATGCTAGTCTTTTTATTATGTGATTTATAACTGTCCCATAGATTTGTCAAAATATTCTACATTAAAATACATACATTATCTCACAGTTCGAGTTAAAGCAATTCAGCTCTTAAAATCTTTTATAAATCGATTTATAATTTTATTACATTAAAATAAAAAGAATGTGATGTGAAACATTTTATTAATGTACTACGTCTGTATTTTTAAGTTACGGTGCTTAATGAAACGAACTTATTATGTCGTAAATTTCTCTTACGAATAGATGAAAATGCAAATTCGGATATGTGTATTACACAATTGATGTAATATGAAATAATCCAGTAAGCTCTATCAACATTTGCCGAGATACAGTTGCAGTTTGTTAAGTACAATATTTGTTCATACAACTACGTAAAGTTCCTCAACGCTTCACTTTTTCCCTTTAACTCAGCGATACTCAACCTGCGGCCTGCGGGCTGCATGTGACCCACCGGACCTTTCTGAGTGGCCCGGTCGTGGTCCTCTGCACTAACTAATTCAATTATTTAAGAGCAATGTATTAAAAATTTAGCTAAAAAATTCTATTAATCAAGCAATCTTATTTATCAATTTTGCTATCGATGTCGTGCTAGTACGAATTACGGGAAAACTTTTTTTCTTTTTGTAACTTTAACGGTTAGCGTTAATAAATAACCGTAGAATAGCGATCATTTTATGGGTGAAACTAATTTTTAGTTAACCCTCATGTCTTCCAAGCGAAAAATACCTAAAAATAAATTTTGTTTCAAGACGATTGGTAACTTTATATATATTTCGTAGAGAAAAATAAACACGGATCAACAGTTTGTTTGATTTGTCGTGAAAATGCTATATTTAAAAAATATATAATTTTGCTCGTTACTATACAACCAAGCACAATTTTTTCAATCGCTGCTTTTTTTTAAAAAAAAATTTACTTTCTTAAAAAATCTTTGCAACAGCAACAAAATATTTTTTTGGAGGGGGACTTGGTATAATTGATGAAAGAAAATCGAAATTACCCCATAACAAGGCAAAAGATGCATAAAACCTATTTTTGTGGGTTGAGTTTGATGTAGCTTAATATAGTTTTAAAATAAAATCATAATTAATTAATAATTGAATCAATTTTTCACTTTTTAAATTCCCGTGGCATTACAGCGCCCCCTTATTAATTCTCATGTTGCGGCCCCGTGAAATAGTTATCATATGTATGAGGCCCGGCGGAAAAAAAGGTTGAGTACCACTGCTTTTTAACTGGATAAAAACTATAAGCGTAGGAACGGAATATAATCAAAATTGAAAGCAAGTTTATTTTTGAAAATTGTCTTCCTAAAATCTTGAATATACTTACTTCTTCTTTAAAAAAATCATACATATTAGGCATTGCATGGCATTAGTTGAGGTGAACGCTATTTGATTAAATCTGGCTTTTTATTTATAGTTAGCTCATATTTGTTTGTGATTCAAATTAGTATTCAATTTGCTTTGTTTACATTTGTGTATAAATAGAAAACTGAATCGTTGCATCGGTTTGTGTTGGACGAAACAAGGCGGGGCAAAATGATTAGATTTGTTTTAAATAAATAAAATTGCGTTACTATTATTTTTTTACTCCTTACTCCAGATTCAGTACAATCCATAAATTGGTGATCTGATGACGTGGTTTGAAAATTATTCTTTATAATTTCTTTTTTCCCGCGATTATTATCACTAATTTTTAGAAAAAGAAAACTGTATTTTATGGTAAAAATTTATAATAATTTTGAGGAAAATGTAAACCTGACGTCTCGTAAGTTGATACAATTTTCTGCGTGAAGCCTCCACCGTTTTAGAAAAGTAAACCAAAATCATAATATATTTAACTTGAAGCACAATTCGAATACAACGGAACGTAATGTATCAAACAATGATTTCAGCGTTGGATGAACATGCATTGGAGTGTATCGAAGACTTAATAACCAATCCTCTGTATTCTCAAAAATATGCCAATATTAAGAACACTTAGCTATCCCGCTTGACCGAATCGGTGATAATCCGCTTGAAGACGCTCTTATTGAAGGTGCAACTTGGCGACTGATGTTCCTCGGAACTCTTGGGTCAAGTATTTCATTTCAGAAGACATGTTGAAATCTCTTTGATTTCAGTGTACTCTGAAATACTTTCATGGAAAAGGTTATTATATTTTTTTAAAAAAACATTGGTGAGAAAGCACCGAGACGTAATCTTTACTCAAAAAATTAAAAATTTGTTGGTCTATAGGTGGATTTGAGCTCCAAAGCCCTACCGTTGTGAACGCCACTACTTCAACACATACAGAATCAAGCACAAGATATCTACATCCTTGCAACTAGTCAATTGCAAAGATGACAGATATAACTGTTTCTGTGCATTCGAATCCATATATATGTTCTACATCCCTCAACCATAATAATCGGATGACTTTGGACATTAAAATTCAGGAAATGAAAGTGAACATTTGATTACTCACTCGGCAGTTTTAATACTTCAATTTTGAAAAATCAAGAAACCAGAGAAAAACTCCTAGCCATTCCTGGGCAAAATAAAATTCAAAGTCAATGTACTGGAGGCATAGCACTTTTGGAAACAGAGTGAATAAGTGTACGCCATTTTGCGTCTTTTAGAAAAATCGAGACGATGGAAATTACCTAATCGACTAATTGGCTCACAAAGGCCCACAACTTCGGCTCTTTTTTTTCGCTAATTCCAGGAAATGAAATTTTTTTTATCGAGCAACCGTCATCCAAATTACAAAAATCGAGAGAGAGGTTAGAGACCCGAAATTGCTTGCTGCCATTCCCTCTACTACAAATATATTTGGATTTAAAATTTTAAGTATAAAAACAGTCTTAGGCAAAAAATTGCTTAGACTTTCGTCATCGCTTATGTTACTTGTCCAATTATTGGTGCCGACTTTCTGAATGAATAAGGAATATTGGTCGAGATCAAACATAAAACACGAAAATTTGTGGAACTAAAAGTCCCCGTTTGAGTGGAGTGATAGTTTGGAGAGGGAATGTTAGTTCAGGTGTCGTCCTCATCACTTGACTAAGGTTCAAAATTACCTTGTTCATCACCAATAGCCTCAGTGTTGCTATTTTGTATGACGTTATGTAACTCTCACTCACTCCCTTAACACAAAGTAAAAGTTAATATTTTATAGTGTAACAAGGAAAATGTAGTAAACATTTGATACAGAATTTATACAGAAGAAAAACTGGCTCTTTTAACAGAAACAAGCAATGAATGAAAGCACATTACATTATAGAAGATACAACATATTATAATTAAAGAACTTTGTGTATCTAAAAATTTCTCAATTTCGGTCTTATCAATAACATTAGGGAAAAGCAACTTTATAATTAACACTTGCTCATGTTGATAAAAAAATGATTCTCACAATTTTCAGAGGACTTATCAACGAAAAATTTCCCATTTATCTGGGCGGCAACTTTATAGAATGTTTTCAAATACAGAATCGCTTATGAGATGTGTGACTATTGTATTCGCACAAAACACTGATATCAAAATAGCCAATGCTATCAAATTAGGCTTTGTAAAAATTGTTATTCAAACTCGATTGGAGAAAAATAAGCAGATCTTTCCAAAGTTAATAAAGAGAACATTTAGTGTTAGGATAAGCTCCGCCTATTGCCATTCTGATAACAACGAACAAAATTATTGCAACTGTGTATGAAATAAGAGGTTCTTTAATACTTTGGTAAGTGGAATAGATAATCTTCTATTGTATAGCTAATAAACAATAAATCCATAATTTTAAACATACTTGAATTTCTTCATTCATTTTAGAGGTATTTAGATCATGAAACTGATAACCATTAAAACAAAAGAAGCTGTAAAAAACTCATTAAAAGATATATTGGCGGATTTTTTATATAATTGTATTACGAAGCTCTGAGAATTTTTAAGAGATAAGACTAGAGCATTTTTATGAAAATAATATGAATTACATACTGCCTCCATACTTTAATTGAGAAACAAAGATTCCAATTTTATAATTTTCCTAGGATTTATACTTAAAATAATTCCAAAATGGCTATATTAAAATTATTTTGCAGAAGTAATTATTAAAAATGTTCAAATAATTAAACTCATTGACGCAAAAAAGATTTTTTTTTTCTATTTTAAATGTTTCTATAAATAAATATTTTTAAAATAAAGCTGAAAGAAAGATGCAATACTTTTTTAAATGGGAATGCATTGAGTCACTAGATTATTCAATCATTCATCGAAAGCAGTTAGACATATATGAGAAAAGTATAAGATTATATCCGAAGAAAGAGAATTTATTTGTTACCATTTATAAAAACAATTCTACAATTTTAAAAGACTGTGCATTAAAAATGTATTGTATGTTTTTTTTCAGCTAGGAGTGTTAAGTTCATATTTATGGTACTATAACGTATTTTTATAAAATGCTGGATTACAAATAATTAATTTTTAAATATGGTACAATATATGTTTCATTGCAGTGAAAAACACCTGGTACAGTGGTTAGTGATGGTAAATGCTGTGACGAAAGGCTTGGGTTTAAATCCCGGAGAAGACATGGATATTTGTAAATGTATAGGGCCTTAGCGGCATAGGGGCACCAAATATTCCTCGAGCCAAAAGTCCTCTCGTGAGGTTGGTGAAAGGTGAAGAGAAGTGGAAGGCTAGACCCCCAGGGAGTTGTTCTCCTTCAAAATTGAGGATGGAATTTGCGCCTACATGGTGCTCAAAGCTTAGGTTAACAACAGGCGTACGACTAATTCTTTGCCACAATACATTTTATGGGACTTAATCTGGCACTGTTTAACAGGTGCATAAGTAACAGCAGTACATTCTTTCCTAATTTACCATCAAACGCGGAATTTTTAGTGAATGAAAACTAAATTTAAATAAAGACCAAACTCAAGCAATGTAGGAAAAAAAGTTTTAACTGAAAAATTAACACGCATTACAGACAAAATACATTTTGAAAAAAAAAAAACGACACTTTAAAGAATTAATAATAATTTTACGTATTGCCGTAAATAAACGTCTGCTTAAGAATATAAAAAATAAAATTTTAATGTTCAGTTCCTTAAAAAAACGGATAAAAATTTCACGAAAACTTTACCTTCACAGTAATTTATCAATTCGAATTCAATCTCAGAAAACGGCATTAAAATTTAAGTCACCATATTATAAAAATCTGTTATCATTTTATTCCTTAATTTACTCTCGTTTTAAAACAAAACAACTTCATAAAAGTTGAAAATTTAAAATAAAATACTTTAAGATCACTTTTTATTCTTTTTAATACTGTTATATTATATTTTCACAATTATTTTTTAAAATATTTATTAGTATGCCACAGTACTGACAACAAACAAAAGCATTTATTTTGAATAGTTATTTCAAAAAAATAATTCAGCAATATATTTTAAGCTTAATTTATATTTTCATCATTTAATATAAAAATAAAAGCTACGAAGGCCAATATTGAGGACATTAAGGAAAATTCTAGTACAGATATGTTGATCTAATTTAATTCTTAATAGAAAAATAAGCAAATTTAAAAGTATTCTTATAACTAAATAACAAATAATTGAATTTTCTTAAGTTTATGCAATATTTTAAATCAAATTGAAAATAAATACATGATTAGATTTTTTGTTAGACACCTTTGAATTCAAATTTAAAAATAGAAAATTAACAAATGTACACAATCTTTCTTTTTCAATTTTCTTATTACTTTTTCTTTTTTGCCTTCGAAATTATAAGAACTATTCTGAATTTCCTTTATGGCCAATTGTATCATTAAATTAATTTTCAAGAGAAGATTTCATGAATAAAAATATTATTAAATGCAATCACCCCTAAAAAAATATTCAATTTTTTTATAAAATCTTTCTTTTTATTTAACAAGATTAATTGTTAGATTTCTTTGAAAACATTTTTATACATAATATGTAAGAGAAAATTTATAACAATTTCAGACCATTGTTGTTTATACAATTATAAATACAGGTCCTACATTGTTCGAAAGATTCCCGTGAAGTTTTTATTACTTGCGTAAAAAAATCAACTAAGTTAAAAAATATTATACTTATTTGATTTTTTTACTTTAATCGTGAGAACTCATGGCTTATGTTTTTAACACGCTTTTCTAAGTTTCACTTGCATGTAACGGAATCTTGGAGCTCGATTTTTACCCACTTTAAAAGGTCAGATTAATTCGAAATTTTGCACACTTGTCAAGGACCGATGACAATACAATAATTTCAAAATTTTGTTCCATTGTCTTTATCAGGATCTTCAGGAATAACGATTAACAGATTTGGCGACATTCCATATACTTTTTCAGATTTAGCGACTAATTCCAGCCATTAAAAAATTAATGTGTAACCCTAAAATTGAATACACACTCTTGTGGTTAGCAGAAATAAAACAAACAAAAAAAAGTGTTCTTTATGTGAAAAAGGGAAGGGTGGGTGGGTCGCAATTTCTTACCATAATATAAACATTTTTCTGGAAATGGAAATAAAAAAAAGACTCATGAGTAAAAAAAAAATTATGTTCTAACTGTTAAATATTTTTTTGTTTTTATAAAGCAATACGTTTAGAAATGATAATACGATTGACACAAAATGTTACAATGTTTTTATTAACTCGCTTTCTTGTATGTCTGTCCGGGAGGAATTTTGTAATTGATTTTAAACTGACTTCCCGATGAGCTAGAGACTTGAAATTTGGACCATAGCTCAGAAGAGGATGACAATGCATGAAAATGTGAAAAAAAGAAGGGGAAAAAACAAAAAGGAGAATTTTATACTTTTTAGTCCATTTTAAAAACACGGTACATTAAATTTTTTTATTAATTCGAACTTTTTCTTCTTAACACACTTTTATTAGTTTGACCTGTATATATAGAGACGGAATCTTCGAGATAAATGCCCTTCAGACTCGTTAATTAATATCCATTGAAGAGCAAGACTAATTCCAGCAGCCACGTAATTCTGGCTCGAAATATCAAACTCAAAGATAAATTCAAGAATGAATAAATGATAGTTTAAAAATCTAAAAAAAAACACGCTTTTATTGTAGATCGAACTAAAAAATGAAAAATAAATTATAGTTTTAAAAAAACTAAAAAACACGCTTTTATACTGAAACGAACTAAAAAGTAAAAAAATAATTCTTAATTTAAGAATAAAATGATTAACAAGAAATTTAATGTGGTAAAAGCGTGGGGTGCTTTTTACTACATTTTTACACTAACTCAGCTTTTCGGAATAGAAGTAAGAAATTATATAACAATTGATATCGAGCACCCCACGCTTTTACCCCAATGACATTAATTTTTTTGTTAATCATTTTATTCTTGAATTAAGAATTATTTTTACTTTTTAGTTCGTTTCAGAATAAAAGCGTGTTTTTTATTTTTTTTTTAAACTATAATTTATTAAAGACAAAAATGCACAAAAAGAACATAACTAATTTTATTTTAAATATCAATTAAAAAAATTATTTTATGTGTGAAATAAGAAGAAAGTGAATAAATCATTATTGTTAGTCTCAATGTTATGAAAATGATGAAAGTAATCATGAACTTATTCAGAAACCGACATTAAGCGATCTCTCGTTCTTATATATATCTGTGGAATAATTACACAATCAACAAACAATATTTTTAAGATGTTCTTGTTTTAGAATTAAAGTCTTTTTATAAACTTGCAAAAATCACAAACTAAAGTAATATGATGCCAAGAAATTTATAGTTGTTTTAGCAAATTCCTACCTAAAAAGACGCCGTAATAAAATTCCGTTTCTCTTTTTTAAAAATATCTATAGAAACAGTATATAATAGGAATCTAGGGTTTCAAAGAAGTTAAAGAGACTTTTAGTAAATCAAATGGTTTAATTCAAAATTTATATCAAATTCTTGATTTAATTAAATAATTTTCAATTAAAGTGATTTCATTTTTTACTTTTAATTTTTTTTTTATTTTTCTTCTTCTTTCCCATATATTTTTTCACAATTATTTGTAGAAATATATTTATTTGAATAATTTTTTGAAATCAGATCATAAAATACTTTGGCATTAAAAAGAAAATTAATAATATAAGAATATCAGAAAAGTTTATTTTTAATCCGAAAATAAATTTTGAGATTATTAAATAGAATACTATTTCAATAATTTCTGAAATGTTGCATCCAACAGTGCATTTTTACCAATAAATTCAAATATTACTCTTATTTCTTGCTTTTAACGTTCTAAATAATTATTGTAGTTTCATCAATGTATTTAAGGATTAAAAGTCCGTATATTTTGCATTGATAAAAAATTTCAGTTGAATACTTAAAAAGAAATTAAAGAAAGAAGATATTCCAAAATGACAACAACAAAAAAAATTCCTAACGCGTTACAGAGAAATAAATATTTCCTTTTAAATAAATCAACATATTTTACTTAACTTTTTTTACTTATATGTATCGCAGACGATATTTGTATTGAATAGGGTAGAGTGTAATCATAGCAATATTCTGCATTTCATTGGGTTTTTTTTTATTTAAAACAGACTTATTTAAAACATGAGACGCAAGCTTTCTGAATGCGGTATCATAAATGTCAAAAACTTACGCACTTTGAGCTTTTAACAAAAAATACATGAATAATATTCAACGCAGATTTTCAACTTACTATTAACCCTAAATCTACCATACGCGGTCAAATGACCATTTTCGAAATTTCGCTTAAAATTTCGTGTATACAGCGTTATTTCTTGACGACTTTTCCTTGTAACAAATGTATTTTTCCTATAACATGCACCCAGCCCGTTTTTCAATAATCACAACTTTTTTGTTTGTTGTTTATTTTCTGAAAAATACTCATATAGCGTACCTAGTTTACCAGGAGCGGTCGTTTGGCCGTCTGAACAAAAATCGTACTATTTACAAATATATTATCTGGTAACATTTCTGGGATTATTTCATAATAATAAAACATTCTGCGTACAATTGCCCCAATAAAGAGATTTTCTATAAAACCGGTTTGTCACTATAAATAAAAATTAAATTTCTTCTATCCAGATGGAAAATAGAGAGAAATAGGAAAAACTATCAAAAAATGGAAGAGCAAAATAAATTTTAAAGTTTAGGCAAAAAAGAAAGTAGAAAGTAGATATATTGTTAATGATATAGTTTGTTTACTCGGCAATTTTTGTTACAAGCATTTATGATGAACATAGTATCACTAAAGAAATTGTCTCTGTAGTACTTTAAAAACACAACCACATCAAGAGATAAATTAAGAAGCAAGGAAAGATATACGATGCTAATTTTCCATGTCCTATGTGAGGAAATGCAACGTAGTTATTCAAAGTACTTCAATGATAATTGATAATTGAGATGAACTTTCGAAAGTGTACACCAGACACTTTTTTACACTGTTTTGAAATAACAGAGTCAAAGCGAAAATTGTGTTTCTTTTTTTTTTTACACCACTGATTTACTCTAACAATTTTTAGGATAGTTGATTGATCCACAAAGAATGAAGATGAAATTGGCCGATAAATTGCTAGTTTGATTTTGAGGGCCATAAGCTAGGCCAAGTCTAAAAAGTCTGAACGTATAACACGCCCTAAATTTTCAACAACATTTAAAGATTTATTTGTTTCAATCCGTTATCGATAAATATACTGTAAATAACTTTCAAAATTAAAAAAGTTAATAAATGATCAAATTTTTTATAAAAAATTAATATCGTGAAGTATTTTTGAAAGTAATTCGCAAAACGTCATTAACGGACGGATAGATCTCTTCATTGGATCAAAACATAGGGAATATGATAGTTCTTTATAATGAGGATACGATTTTGAATAATCTCACTGTTAGCAACTGCGTTTATTATCAACAAATAGAGACGCATAATCAATTAATATTTTTTCTCATATTTTAAATGTGAAGTTTTTTTATTAATATCTTAAAGCAATATGTATGCATTCCCAATTTCATATTAGTTGTTAATTGAAGCATGTATGGATTTAATAAATGGCATGCACATAAACGTAAATGAGTGAAAATAAAAAGCTTATACAACTGATTTTTCACTGTTTCTTTTAAATGGTTTTAAAATTACTTTAAATTTTTTATTTCATCCTACGTGGTTTTTGGAAAACGTGGAACGCAGTCCTCTTTTTATTAACACGCTTTTATAAGTTTCACTTGCATGTAATTAACACGCTTTTATAATTTCACTTGCATGTAACGGAATCTTAGAACTCGATTTTTACCCACTTAAAAAGATCGGATTCATTCGAAATTTCGCACACTTGTCAAGGACCGATGACAATACAATAATTTCATAATTTTGTTCCATTGTCCTTTTCAGGATCGTCAGGAATACGGATAATCAGATTTGGTGACAAATCCAGATAAAACGTCCAGATTTGGCGATTTATTGCATATATCATTTTTAAATTTGGCGACTTGTTCCATGTACCATTTCCAGATATGGCGACTAATTTCATACATCATTTCCAGATTTGGCGACTTTTTTCAGATCTAGCGACTAAAGAATAAGGTATAACCCTAAAGCAACTGTTTTGAATTTAAAGCTAATTTTATGCAAGTATAAAATACACTTGCGGTTAATAGAAATAAAACAAAAAAAAAGTTTTTTGTATCTGAGAAATTAGATGATGTGTTTTTGTGTTAGCAATTTCTAAGCATAATATAAACATTTTTCTGAAAATGAAAATAAAAAAAAAGGCTCGTGCATGTGGAAAAAAAATAATTTGCGTTCTAAGTGCTAAATATTTTTTATTTTTTTAAAGTAATACGTTTAGAAGTAATGATACGAATTAATATGAAAGGAACATGTTTAAAAGGTGAAGAAATGATTGACACTTAATATTACCATGTTTTTATTAACTCGCTTTCTTTAATGTCTGTCCGGGTGGAATTTTGTAATTGATTTTAAACTGTGTGACTTCCCGAGGAGCTAGAGACTTGAAATTTGGACCATAGATGAGAATGGATAACAATGCATGAAAATCTTAAAAAAGAAAACAAAAACGAAAAGGAGGAATTTTATAATTTGTAGTCCGTTATATAAAAACATGGTACATTAAAAAAAATTTTAATTCGAATTTTTTCTTCTTTACACACTTTTATTTGTTTGACCTGTTCAAAAGAGACGGAATCTAATATAACGATACGGAACTCATTCAAGACCTAGTAAACAGAAAGAATAAATACACTTCAGACCCGTTAATTAATATCCATTGAAGAGCAAGACAAATTCTACAGCCACGTAATTCCAGCTTCAAATATCAAAATCAAGGATAAATTTAACAATAAATAAATGATAGTTTAAAAAACTAAAAAACACTCTTTTATTGTAGTTCGAACTAAAAAAATGAAAAATAAATTATAGTTTGAAAAAAACTAAAAAACACGCTTTTATATTGAATCGAACTAAAAAGTAAAAAAAAAATTCTTAATAAAGAATAAAATGATTATAAGAAGAAAATGAATGTCATTGGGGTAAAAGCGTGGGGTGTTCTATAAATGTATGAATT
Source organism: Trichonephila clavata (assembly GCA_019973975.1). Lineage (NCBI taxonomy): Eukaryota > Metazoa > Arthropoda > Arachnida > Araneae > Nephilidae > Trichonephila > Trichonephila clavata. Next base: position 80,939 of record BMAO01025164.1, on the reverse strand, counting down.
GTCATAATTTTTAACTTCTATTCCGAAAAGCTGAATTAGTGTAAAAATGTAGTACAAAGCAAGCCCATGCTTTTACCCCAATGACATTCATTTTCTCGTTAATCACATTTTATTCTTTATTAAGAATTATTTTTTTACTTTTTAGTTCGATTCAGTATAAAAGCGTGTTTTTTTCAAACTATAATTATATAAATCTCATATTTTTCCCACGGTGGTTTTTTTGAGGATTGTGTCTGCCGTGTAAAAGAGTTATGGGTAATGTCAGCAGCCTCTCAAACGTAACATACATAGAAATATCACCCAGAGTATAATACCGTACATTTTACACGCAAAAAACTTCATATAGAAGAAGCGTTCTGTTAATTATAATCAATATTGTAAACTTCACAAGGGCCAAATAATGCAATAATCGACAATTCTATGAATTTCTTAAATTTCTGGATGCTGTCTATAGATACAAAATTGGCTTTTCAGAAATAAATGGATATTTCGAGGTGAATAGCGAAAATAAAATTAAATGGGTTATAGGTAGTTAAAAATTAAAATGAGCTCAAAAATTTGGAATTTTTAATAAACTTCGCCGCTTTTTCAAATGAGTTTAAATGCGCGTCTTCCAGATGAAAAACCGATGAGAACAATGTTCAAATGGAATAGGTAAGGTATCTAGATCCCATGTAAGGTATCTAGATACCAGTTCAGAAACGCCTTTTAAAGCATCAAAGTTTCCTTTAAAAGTCATTTTAAGCTAATGAGTGTTTGCATATTTAGTCAAATTTTTCAGAAGTATCAATAAAAAGTAAAAACTAATGCTTCCAAGCTGAGATGAAATTTTTAGTATCTATTATGCAAACGTGTACAGCACAGTTCGGGTTCTAGATTTAACGAAAAGCGAACCTCTTGCCCAATTTCTTTGCTTTCGTATTGCGTTTTTTTTGCAGCTTAGGGTGAGATTCAAAAGTAAACAGCTAAATGAGTGACCATCAACATTTCTATAACGGAACGAGGTGACACATCGTCGGGATACTTGAGGTAGGGAGCTTGATAAATGCAAATTGCTAAAGACTTTATTGAAAAACGCAAGCTTTATGTGCAACTCGTGTAGATAGTTTAATGAAATCGGATTACTATTACATGGGGTGTAAGGTTTTTTTTGGGGGGGGGGTGAAGGGCGCATTATATCAACCCATGTAAATACCAAATGTCCAGTACTTCTAGAGATAATCAGCCAAAAGTGAAAATATTTCTGAATTTTGAACGCCGGTATATTGTGAAAGCCCAATATTTTTCAGTAATTAATGACCGGTGGTCACTCTTTTGTTACAGCAAAATAAATTTCGTATTGTCCCGTAATAATTTCAATAAAAAGTATATCCCGAATCCAATTCCCCTTTTCTTTAAAAAGTTTAAATAATAAATTTTAAAAAAATTTTAAATATTTTTTTACTAAACTTTAAAGGTTTGTCAAGTATCTGTGCAAATAATAGAAACTAATGAATGACTACTGTTTCATACGATCTTTTTAATCAGATAAAATTGCAGACCACTTTCAAAAAATAAGTTAACTTTTTAATCCATCATCTTCTTTATTTGAGAAATACAAAAAAAACCTCAAAATTCAAAAAGAAAAAATGCATCATCTTTATCAACAACAATAGCTGATCTAAAATGTGTATTTTCTAAAGAATCAAAATATTTTTTGTTATTACAATGTTACATCCAAATAGCAGTTAGTGAACTCATTTTTGAAAAATTCAATATCAATATGAACGTAATGCACGCCTATCGACATAGTGCGACGTCATTTATTACCTTTGCAACAAAGACAGAAAAAATGAGATACATTGTTGATACCATAAATAATATGCGATCCATATTTTTTTTTAAATAATCAGCAATTTCTACATATATCATTTCTTAAATCTTAAGTTTATATTTTAAGCATTCACTTTAATTTTAAACACATATTAAATACATGAATGTCAATCATTTTATGCGTAAAAAATGCCAAGCTATTTAAAATACATTTAAAATTTATTCTACAAATTTTTTAAAGGTTTCAAGTTTTAATAAATTTTAGACAGACTATTGTATTTAAATATAGTGCATGCAATTTTATGATTTATATTTTAAAATAAATATAAATTAAATTGAAGTTAAAAAATTTCAAATTAAATGAACAAATGCAATTTTTTATTATTTTTATATTAAACAGTTCCAAATAGTTTTTCGATAAAATTTTTAAGTCTATCTTTAGTTTGTGGGCTTAGTGAATAGATCCAAAAAATTGATTTTACTTCATATATGTTTTAAAAAAAGGAAAAAAATATCTTTTTTTCGTACATTAAATTCTGAAATTCAGTAGAGGAAATGAAATCGCACATCAGTGTTCTTGGTGCGGTTGTTCTCAATAGAGAATCAAGGTAACGCACTCGTGGCTAGCTTGTCATGAGTTCGAGCCCAACGCCACCGAAAACCCACCGTGTAGGGGAGAGATGCACATTAAATCTCGTCCAGAACTCAAACGTCCTCCCGTTGGTGTGATGTGGTAGTTAGGAAAGGGGGTGCCGGCTCAGGCGTAGTCCTCGTCACTTGGCCATGGGTTAAAATTACGATGTCCATCGCCAAAAGCCCTCGTGTAGCTCGACATTAATATTCACTCTCTCAATTGAGAAATGAGTAAAGGGAGTAGTGCAACATTATCGCTAAATAAGGTTCTTTAAACATACCTTGGTTAAAACTAATTTGGACTCTCCACATTCTTATTAAATAATTTAAAATTTTTGGCAGAGAAATAATCAAATAATTTTATCAAGCCTTTCAGCGCACTAATCCCAGAATCTCTTGAAACTGCAAATATAAGAGTATTTTGACGGCATAAGATACATTGTTTCATGCTTCCAGTCAGTTGCATACATGCCCAAAATTAAGGTCACAAAAATGTTTTTCGCGACATAACTCTGCGTCCAATAAAACTGTTAAAATATTTATTTATATGTTTTGAAGAACGGGTAGCACAATATCAACCTTCGGCTTAGGACAAGAAGTTGTTCAGCGCTAGGTTTTGTTGAGCTATTGGATTGAGACCGTTTAAACATATGGGACTTTTGCCTGAAGTTTTGTAAAGTGTATTAAAATAAACAAATTAAGCTGTTTTCAGTGTGAGAAGGACTTCTCGTAAGATCATAGGTGCTCAACGTGGGCGTTTAAGGGGGGCAATAAGAGACCCAGAGAAAATTAGGGGGCATTGAGATGGCCCGGAGGGGCTTGGGTAGATTAACCAAAAATGACTTGAAAAACACGCTGATTATATAGGAACAAAAGTAAACTTTAATACTCTTTACCTTATGTTGATTGAAAGTATTTAAATCATTTCTATATCACGTACGAAAATTCACATATTTCGGTAGTTCGGGAAGTGAATGAAAAACTTAGATTACTTTACATTCAGACCTACATTAAATTGAATGATAAAGTGCATTTTAATTTCTGTAGTGTACGTGTTGTCTTTGTGAACAGTATGAAAAATGTTTCTTCCACTGCATTTCATTACGTATATTATCCAAGAAACATAATTAAACATGTTAACCAGGAATTAACGTGTGATTCTTTAAAAGCTAATGCTGTCAATTTATATTTATTTTGAAAGCAATAGTTCATTATGAATTACTTCTTATCATCAAAACCCCTGCCTGTCTTTATAAAAGGTAAGCTAAAACTTTCTTTTATTCCACTTTTTTAAATAAAGAAGAAATTCAGTAGCGTGTTTCAATTCCAACAATATCCTATCTATGACTAAAATATATAATATTACACATTTAAATATATTTGTGGCGATAGCTATTTCAGATTCGCAAGTAAAAAAAATCGGGCTTTAGAAAACAATTAAATAAAAATATGTATTCTATTAGTAATAGAATATTTTTTTAAAATTTAACTCTTGTTTTTATTATTCTTGTACACTCTTATTCCTCTAGAGTGGGAGGGGGCGGTATCGAAATATTCAGTAGAAAAGGGGACGCCAGTTCCAAAAAGGTTGGGAACCTATGGTTTAGATGATTTCTTAAGATGAGGAACCGTTTGCAGGCTTGAAGCTGGCCAGTCTCAAGCAGAAGTGGTTTGATGGTTACAAGGGGCATCAAAAGTGGTCTCCCGACTGTGGAATTAATTCCAAACAAAAGGTAGGAAAGTCAATCAAAGCCGCCACAGAGCAATGACATCTGCAGAGGAACGCTACATGGCATTAAGCGCACGACGACATTTGCGGACAACAGCTCCTTAGCTTGCTCGTGACAGTTAGTCTACAAACGTCTTGCAGAGACTGGCCTTAATATCCGGCGTCCAATTTTGTGTGTCCTTTTGACTATATTCGACAGAAAAGACGTTATTATGGAGCCGAAAACATCAATCGTGGACACCACAAGAATGGGGTGTGTTCTTTTCAGTGATGAGTCGATTTGTCGATATATATACCAGACACAGTGATTCTCATCGAGTCTTCATCCGGAGAAAAAATGGAGCTCGCTTTCATTCCTCATACGTAACAGAAATCGACAGATTTGGTGACAAAGGAATCCTTGTGCGAGGAGGCATAATGTTGGGCAATCTTACACCACTGCACGTATTCGATGCGTGCACTGTCAATGCACAGCTTATAGGGATGAGATCCTTGAAGCCTAAGTGAGATTATTCTGGGAGCTATGAACCCTTACTACATTCTTATGGACGATTATTCGTGGCTACAAAGAGCTCACGTTGTTGATGAATTTCATGAAGAGGATATTCGCCATTTGGGTTGGCCCTCTAGGTCTCTGGATCTCAATCCCCTTTAATATGTTTGGGATGGTCTAGGAAGAGCCTTTTCTCAGCGTAGTTAGGAGGAGAGTTAAAAGTCATGTAATCGTAAAAATTGGCTTTTTTGTCACAAACGTTTATTGACACCCTCATAAACAGTGTGACAGTGCGCTGTGAGACTTGTATACTGATGCTAGGTGGTTACACTCCATATTAGACAGACTTTTCCCGAGTTAAATGCTTTATTTCTAAATCACAACTTCACACTTTTTTTATATGTCCTATATCTTGATTCAAAATTAAAATCTTTTCTATAGTGTTATGTTGCTATATTCTTCTTCACATTGTATTGTGTTTCTATACCAAATTTCGTGGCAACACAGTAAATAGTTCATCCATTTTCCGAGATTTTATATTTGTGACCTTAATTTTGGACATATATGCTGAGCATTCTAATAAAATTCGATATAGTAAATTCGATATCTCGTCAATTTTAATTTATTTATTGGACATTGACTATTTGAAAAAATTGGGTCTTTGGAAAAAAGGGATGAAATAGGAAGTTTATGCTTCTCAAATCTTCTTCTGATTTGATTAAAATATTTTGTTTCAACAAATAGAATTTTCACACCCTCTTCTACAAATTCTACACCCTATAAAAATTTTGTAAGAAATCCTTATCCTATTATTCTTAAAATTTTAAGTCAAAATACGAGGTATGATTCAAAAGTTCCCGAACTGAGCCTATAATGGAACAAATTTTGCAGTAGAGTGACTACGATAAAACGTTTCTGTGTGTGTGTTTCTGCGTTCTTCCCCTTTTCTAAAAATGATTTGTCCTAAATGAAGTGATCGGTGATTCGCCACAGAGACGTTTATTGTAAACAGATGCATTTAGTAACCGGCGATTGAAAGAAATGATGTTTATAGAGCAGAGAAAGAATATCAAATTTTGCAGAAAGTATATTTTTTAGAGTGATTCGGAAACTTACGAAATATTGAAGCACATGTGCAGCAGTGATACATTATCGCGAACGCAAGATTTTTAGTGGCATTGACGTTTCAGGGAAGGCAGGGAAAATGCCGAAGACGATCAACGCTCTGGATGCTCGCAAACTTCTTGCACCGCTGAAAACATTGAAAGTTTTTCTGTGGCGGTACGTAAGAACAGGCTTCAAACAACGACGAGGTGAAAACGAAAATAGCTGTTTTTCCTCATCCTCCTTACTTCCCTGATTTTGCCCCCCAGTGACTTCAGAATATTTTCAGTAGGGGCACGGCGCTTTCAGGGTAGTTGATTCCAATCTACAGATGAAATTAAAAGCGCATCGGAAGCTGAATTAAAGGACATGGCTAAAAATTAATTCTGTAAATGTTTCGATGACCTTTACAGGCGATGGCAAAAGTCTATTGTTGCTCAAGGGTCTTATTTCAAAGGAGAATGTGTTTCAGAAATTTAATTGGCAATATTTTTTACGTTATAGACTCAGTCCGGGAACTTTTGAATCCTTCCTCGGAATTTGAGCATATTATCTACATGTATTCAGATTTATTCAAAAATCAAGTCAACCAGTATGCAGTATTAGTACAATATCTCCATGAAAATAAAAATAAAAAGAACTGCCTCACGCCATTTAAATTTTTTTAAGTATTTGTGTGATCACAAAATATCTATCTCTTCCCCTATGCAGCAACCCAGAAATAGCCTTTTTAATTTACGAACATAATTCGGATTTTTAAGATCAACAAAACCCATTTTGGTGGGGATGCACGCTTTATTTTTTCAATTTGCATATGGATATGTAAAAATAACATCAAATTTTTGACAATACCACTATTTATGAAAACTTATCAAAACAGAGAAAAACTCACAATACTTGAGAAAAACCTACTCGTAAGTTTCATATTTTTATTTCTCGAACTATGAACCTTTAATATACTTCTTTATTCCAAGGTGCTTGTTCAATTCCAAACACAGACATTAAAAAAATTTCTTTCATTATTTCGTTAACAAACAAAACCACGTAACATCAGAACAAACGACTATGTTAGATACAACAATGGTTTTTGAATAAAAATAAATCAGAACAAGAATTATATAGTTGCCGTTGTCCATTACAAAATATTTAAATACTTCATCTTTGACTCCTTGAACTTGTCCATCTGATAGGAAAATACGCTTAAGGTATCCAACTACTCTAAAATTATGAATTTTGCTAAAAATTGATAATTTTTTATGATTTTATTTTATAGGACATTTTATTAGCTTTATAAAAACCCCAAGCTCCGTTCACTAGAACAAGAACTACAAGTGTTTTAGTAAAAGCAGATGACATTTCTTTAAGCAAGATGTCATACTTTAAAACGCGTTTTACTCGAAATGTGTTTTTTTTGAATGCTTAAACGGGCACAGCGATTGCTCAAAAGGTTTTGAAAGTAAAAAACTGAAATTCGTTGGTATATTTTATATAATAGTAGAAGTGTTTAACCTTCAGATTTATCAATCACTGTTTTATTACAAAATTTACAGTCCCTTATGTTAATATAATCACTGTTTTTTAAGCCATTTCATATAATAAGTAAGATAAAGTGCTCTAGTTTTTGTAAAAATTAAAATATCTCTTATCCTGAAGGTCATTTCAAAAATGAATAACATAGCAACAAATCAGAATTGAAAACTTGTTCATAAACTTATGGTACAGTATGTGCCCCGTTTATGTTATTTTTTTGTATATAAATTTTTACCCATTTTAGTAATAATAATTTCTTTTTCTCTTCTTAATTTAAGCATATTTTGCTTAAAATATACTAAACAAATCTAAAAACAACAAAAAAATCCCCATATCTCCATTTAAAAAAAAAAGTGGTTGCAAGTAGTCGGATACTTTAAAACTCCCTTTCGTACGAATTATAAAGAATCTGTGGCATGAGTTTCCTTAGAACTAGCCTCGCCTTATAATTAACAGTTGTAATATTCTTTTTATAGTAAATGCTCATTCGCTGCTTAATACTTTTGTTTCTTCACTAGGACGTGCAACTGATTTCTAAACTTCCCGCTTAATCAAGATTTTTATCTCCTTATCCGTGTCCTTTCGCTCTATTTCCCCATTGGGTGATCTAGGTGCCTTATTAAAATTTTTCAGGAAACTAACATCGGTTTGACATGCCTCATCATCTCATTTTTTTCCTTCTCGCGATCATCAACATGTTGCTCAATTTCTTTTCGACTGCTTTCTACAAAAAAATAAGTATTTTTTGCAGAAAAATTAAAAATTTCAGGATTGTACACTTCTCTGTAGCGTAGTGAGTCCTTCAAATTACTTCATTTCTTGGTAGCGAAAGTGATCACACAGCTTTTGAGCAAAAGGTATTTTATTTCAATATAATGAAAAGAATTAAATTTATTAGAAAATTTTACTCCTTACAGCCTTTTGCTGGAGAAAAGTTCAAGTCCAACTTAATGTTCGTTGACCTTCAGGTGATCGTCTCCCGGGTGCGAACTCATTCTGCTGGTATCGTCCAAGATCCCCCCCTGGTGTGGCTGTCCCCGCAACCTCTTTCGCTTGTCTTTTAAGAAGAAACCAAACAAACAAAAAACTGTTGCCTAAGATCCTCGTCAACTTTCGAGCCGATCCTTTAAACCCGCTGGACGGGCCTCTTTCGCACCCCCATTAATCTCTGACTGGCGAGCGTAGCATATCTGCACACGGCATTCCTCGTCTTAGTCCCAATTCCATTGATTCTTTGAGACAATAGACCGGCGCGAATGAGATCAACTCTTTGCCGTACTTCGTACACTGTATGGAGGGTTTACAATGATACAGTGAAAAACAATAGCTTCTACGAAATCACGATTTCTGCACTTATAACTTTTTTCTTATTTTTAATATCGTGAAAGCTAATTTGCGTATGAAATTTTCTTTCTCTGTGTTTTCTGTTACACTTTAGACTAGGTATCTTTTTTTTCCATCGTAGTTATCAGCAGAAATATTTTATTCACCATATTATTTTTCCCGAAGGATTAAATAAGAACGACAGGTTTTTGCTGGCCGACATGTGACCACAGTAGTCTAGTGGTCATAGTTACGAACTCGTTGCCGGCGGGTTGTGAGTTAAAACCCTAGAGACATCGAAGACCCACCGTGCAGAGGTTTCTTTAGCGGGATGTTAAATCTGTTATGGCTCAAATGCCTCGCTTTGGTATGGTGTAGAAGTTAGAAGAGAGTAGTACCAACTCAGGTATAGCCCTCATTACAAGACCAAGGTTTAAAACCGTGAGGTCCGTTACCAATAGCCCTCTTGTTACTTTAGAGCAGTGATTCTCAACCACTGTCTTACGGCAGTTTTGTGTGCCGCCAAATTCTTGAAGTGTGCCGTTAAATTTTTTTAAAATTATTAGTAGTACTCAGAGAGAAAAAAATCTGGAACCAAATCATTCGGCCGTTTTACAGAAATAAACACCAATAGTATTCGTGGTATATTTAACTTATTCTTTCATGGATAGATGAATATAAAAAAATTTGAGAGATTCGGTTCGTAATCCATTTGTGTACGGATACATCTGAAAATGAATTAGCTTTGAATGAAAACGAAAAATTAATTTCGTTCTGTAATAATCGAGATTTAATTTCACAACATTAGGAAGAGTTAATTGATTCATTCTGGATTAAAATTAGAGGCGATTATCTCATAATAGTCAAAAAAGCTTTAAAAATATTGTTACAATTTTCTACATCTTATTTCTATGAATTTGAATTTTAAGAATTAACAAATATAACAATTAAAAAAAAAAGATCGAGACTTGAATGGAGATGACGAAATAAAAATACGACCAAATATAAACAAAATTATCAAAAATCACCAAGCTCAAATTTCTGATTAAATTTATTCTTATCATTAAATTTGTAATTAATTACTTTATAAGCATTTTGCTGTCTTTGTCGTACACATTATTTTATTTAACATTGAAAATTATTATCATTAACTATTTTACATAATGTATCACAAATAAGTCAATTTCTTTTAAACTTATTTTATTGTTAGTGGGCCGTCAAATTTTGGAATTGTTGAAAGTGTAACGCAACAACAAAAAGGTTGAGAATCACTGCTTTAGAGAGTGTGATCTCAATAAAAAAAAAATTCAAAAATCAAATCTCTAGTCGGCATATAGCTCACTATGAATGATATTCTCGTAGTTAAGTTCGGGTAACCCTTTATCAGCACTAAAAGTTGTACAAAAACTCCTGGTATCGGCATGAAAAATTTCTGATGCCTTTATTGTAGACTTGAATAGGGTGAAGTCTTAAGAGTTCTATCTTTCTGGATTTCATGCTGTCTGGGTAACAATGCAGGTCATTATAAAGAGTTGTCCTTAGTGTACACATTTATTCTGCCATTTGTTTCTGAGGTGCGATACACCACTTCGAACAAATCGCGAAGAAGAAATTAGTTTGCGAAAAATATTAAGAGAATATATCCCATTCTTCAGCTATACATTTCCTATTCGTACCTTCCTATCCATTTGATTATTAATCCAACACACTGAGAAAATATTACGTAGATTTATACATTTTTAGCTTCTTGATAAATGCATTGTTTTTGTGTTCCCGTTTATTATTCCGTAATGCACATATTTGAAAACATACATATCCAATAGTATACAGTAAATATTTTAAATGAGTGGAAGCTTATTTTAAAGTGTACAGCATAAATACAAAATATTGAATGCTTTTATTTTAATTTTGCACATAGTTTTAAATTTTTGAGAACATTGAGCTTCTTTTTCTTGGCAAACTTTTATTAGTGTAATGAGTTATTTTATCGGTAACATTCATATCAGTTAATTTCAGGAAAGCATTGATTTCAAACGCAATTTCTTTATTATGTATTGTTAATTCTGGCAATTTTTTAATATTTTTGTTCTTGATTTTTAAGAATTTTGTGATTTTTTATTAAATAAATTAACAAAGACGTTATTGTTTTAGTCATTGTACAAAAGTTGTTATCTGAAAACTTTGCAAAATTTTATCATAATCATGTAATACACAGCTGGGTATTAAATTTGCCACACACTAAAGAAGGGATGATATAGAAATCAAACTCACATAAACGGAAGCAAAAGATGCTGGGCTATGCAAATATATGATTAACACTCAAGTACAACCGAACGACGCAGGAAAGAGAAATGACATCTCATACTCTGTGAAAAAGGAAAGTTACACAGCAAGTTTCCCATTCGATAATAGAATTTAAATGTTAATTTTTGCTAAAAGATCGTGTATAAAGTGGCACAAGGCTGTCATTCCAAAGGAGTCCCAATTTTGCGTGCAGCATCATAATGGACATATGCGTGTCTGGAGCATTGAGGAAAACACCCGTTACCTGTTAGCATCCATATCGTCATACGGGCCCTGCTCTTGACGAAATGGTATGGGCAGCGATGGTGTAAATGACACAAACATCTTTTCTTCGCGTAGTCGGTAACATGAGCAGCCAGCGTTTCATTTCTCAGATCTTAAAGCCGGTGGCTATACTCTATATCCGAGACCTTAGAGACGTCATCTTCGAATAAGATAATACATATTTTCCGTCGTGTCCTGACCTACCTCCTTTTAGAAGGTGTTCAACTATGGTCTAAGTCATCTTCTTCTCCAGATCTCTCACTTACTGAAAACATCTCGTCATGGGTAGCCTGCCACTACCATTGATGCAATATTGACTTAAAGCAGCTTGTATTTGACACCAAGCTCAATTCCACTTCATGCCAAACCCGGTTAGAGCCATTTTAGCTGCCAGAAGCGGCAGCTATGAGTACTAATTAGAGGCTCTGTATAACCTCAAATTGAATACAAATTAAATTTTTTTCCTACCTCTTATGTTGAACTCATTCAGTAAGTAAGTACTTTGTTAGCTGCTTACAAAACTTTGCATACGGCAGGGCCAACCCAAATGAATTCGCGGACCGCATATGTTGTTGTTGTTCCTGATGGCAGCTGATTGGCATATGCCAGATCGAGGCCCACGAAATTCATCATGATAAAGGGCTAGATTATACGCCTGTCGTTAGCCGTATCCTTGAACACCATGCAGGTGAAAGTACGTTTTGGTTCGCTTACATCCCAATTTTGAGAGACGGTCTGGGGCCTCCCATTTCTCTTTCCCATCCACCAACCTCCCGAGAGGAAAATCGGCTCGACAGCTATTTAGACTACTCCCATGCTGCGAAGGCACTAGACATCCATGCCTTCTCTGGGACTCGAACCCAAGTCCTACGGCACAGCAGTCAGCGTCACTAGCGGCCGCATATAAAAATACATATCTTTATGTTAGATTTGGACCCACTGCAAACTTTTATTGGAGAGAAAATTTAAAACAGATTTACATATTATTGTTTTCATTGTTTTTCATGTATACAAATATAGATAATATGATAATAATAATAATAATGTAATAATCACATAATGTTAGTTAGATCTCAAGTCGTTCTCAATGCATGTATTTGCGCATTGTAATTGATGTCGCAGGTTTTAGTCTATTAAGTTTGAGCGTGATTTATGTTTGATACATTACAATTTTGAAGGGAAAAAAAGTGTATGAGTTTATGACCAAACGATAGAAGTGAAAACTTCAAATTTTGTAATATTATTTCAGGCATTAGTTCGGTGAATAAAAAACAAGGGGATATTGCTATTGTCATATAAAATTATTTATTCGTATATCTGTACTCATAAAGTACTATTTTTTGCAAAATATACAATCATATGTGTGAATTAATTGTATTCTAAGAAGGAAACAATAGAGAGATTTATGGTAGCTGGAATAGATTGTAAGTACTTTATAGACTCAAAATTATTTAAATATCGAAAAATAACTCGGTCGAACGTTGTTCCATACTTCGTCATTCTTTCACTTGGATCATTTGACATAATAAAATTGAATTTTGATTTTTAAAAAATAACTAATGTTTTTGATTTGTCTTTTGAAAAAAATCTACATTAAAATCCTAACTTAAAATCATAGGTAATTTCTTCAGAAAAGCCGATCTGGCTTCAGTATAGACAACTAAATTTTTGTGAATGAATTCTATAATTTTCTCTACACTTTGATTTAGTGAAATATAGATAGCAACCATTAAAATTATTTGTCCTTTTTCTGCTCTACATTTCGCTGCATAAATTTTTCCAATACACGGCTGATTAAACCCAAATGATTCTGTAGTATTTGATGCTATATACATCCACACATTCTCTTCTATATAGTATAAAAAATTAACTAAAAGGAAGTACATGCACACATTGAATAAAATACAAATCGATAATTGAATATTTATATAAATAACAGGGAAATATAAAACTCAAACGTTAATTTAATTGACCTTAAATTTCTTCATTTTTTTCAATTATCCTTCGCCGTTAAAATTTTTCAATGTGCTATCTTGAATAATTATTTAAGCACATATTCCCGAATGTAATGAATATTTTTTTCAAAAATATCAAAATGCAGATGTATTGCACTTATTGTGGAATGCAAAACCATTTCACACACAATTCACGTAATTCCAGATATGCTTGTAATGCAAGATAATTGGCAATCAATTTTGAGATATTTGGACTCGAATCTTTTCGGTATTAACAAATTAAAAATAAAATGTTGCGTTGAAATGATTTTCATAACAGTATCTAAGGGCATTTTCAAACCTCCTCTATCCAGAAGACTAAAATATTTTGTCCCTTCGAGATTTTCTGAATTAAAATTGATTTTTTTTATTTACAACAAATATATATCTGCAATAGGATCATTCGAATTTTATATTATGCACGTAATAACCCGCTATGTACATTAAAACTTGATACTCTTCTACATATAAATACCATCTGATTTATTTTAAATTTCCCTAGGGATTGTCTTTTTCGAAGTTTGTATCAACTGTTCATCGTTTGGGAATCAAAAAACCAACTATATAAGCACACAAAAGGGAAGACTGAGTATTACTCAAAACTCAGGGAAAGCACCCCACCTTTGGTCACGTGATTTCTTTTTAAGGGTGTATATGTCACGGACTATTGAATCTTGATTGATTATTTAACAATAATAATAATTTTAAAAAAAGAAACTCTTATTTTTAAAATGTTTTCTCTTAATTTTAAATACTCTACTGCAGTACTGGACTAAGGTAAACCAAACAAAGTTACACCCAAATCTTCAATGATAGGAGGTTAAGTTTCCACACAAGGAAACAGGCACTCCAATAACCATTCTACGTATATCCCTGTCCAAACACGATTTCCGACGAAAGACGATAAAAGCTGAATGAGCGTTTCATACCCGAGCGTGACGCTTTATTCAAGTTCACTCTTCAGCAATACGCGCCTAAAGAAGTTATCACTTCATAAAAAAAAAAGATTCGAAGGAACAAAAAAAAATGATAAAATCGTGATAAAATCGAAAGAGTAGTGGCATTTATATTTGTTAAAAATATTCTTAAAACAAAAATATTGCACAAAATAGTTGAATAGTAGTATTTTGTAAAGTTGTAATAAATCTCGCGGGCCGTGGATTGGCCACCTATGGTATAGAAAAATTTTGAGAATGAAGTCTGTTACCAGTAAATGAAAATAAAAGCAAGCAGTATTATTTTCATTTCTCTTTCTCATTTACTGAAATTTTTTTATTTTTTTTTACCTCATAAAACCCGTCTTCATTATTATTTACAGTAATATCTTCATGTGATACATTCATTTCAAAGTCATTCTACTCTGATTAACTTTTTCACAATTTTCATCGTTCATATCTCCGTTAGATTAAGAAAAAACTGAGTACTTTCTGCAATACTATCATTTTATCTTTATTTCTTCATTCAATGTTTTCATAAGATAATCAACCATTTCTTGGTTATCTATAAAATAACTTTTTCGTTTGCATATTATTTTAATTGTAATCCTAACAAAAGTATAAGGATTTTTTTTTAAAAAAATTAGAGAGAATTTGAAACGCAGGCGCGCGTCAAAGTACAACACAGCAGCTGTTCATAGATTAAAAACGACACGTGCAACTAATACGTAGTCTGAAATGCATGAATAACTTTCTGGATATTATAATAAAAGGGAAGATTCAATCGCCCTCTACCAGCGAGATATTCTTAGAGGGAAAAAATTATGTGTGTGTATATATGTTACCATTAAAGTGTGAAATCCGTTATTTTATAGAATAACTAGGTACTTCATGAAATAGCTAGACAAATAAAATGTTAAAGTATGTAAAATTATTGAATTCCGCGATTTAACAATGTTTTCTGTGGAATAAAGATTACTTGATCGTTAAAGTATGAAATATAGCACTTTAAAGTTCTTTGAACTGGCTCTAGAAACTTTTAATCAGTTTTGAACCGCTAATAGCTGCTTTGCAATGACGTGTGTGTGTGTGTGTGTGTGTGTGTGTGTGTGTGTGTGTGTGTGTGTGTGTGTGTGTGTGTGTGTGTGTGTGTGTGTGTGGTGTGTGTGTGTGGTGTGTGTGTGTGTGTGTGTGTGTCCTTCATCCCACGCTTTCATACGTAGAATTTAGGCGATGTATTTATGTTAGTGTTTAACATTTTAGATTATAAACAAATATTTTTGCAACCTTTTTTCATGCAATGACTTCTGCAGGAATGGGAGATTAAACAGTAAATTAGAAAGATTCAATGCGAGAGATTTGAGTCTTTATTGAAAAAGCGTGGGACAAAGGAAAAAAGGGCAGCACTTAGCGACGCTGACTGCTGTGCCGTAGGGTCTGGGTTCGAATACCGAAGAAGGCACGGATATTTGTAAATGTATAGTGCCTTCGCGGCATGGGGGGTACTCTAAATAGCCGTCTAGCCGCAAGTCCTCTCGTGAGGTTGGTGGAAGTTGAAGAGAGGTGGGAGGCCTTTGACCACTCCCAAGGTATTCTCCCTCAAAATTGGGGTGGAAGCGAGCCAAATAGTACTGTTACCTGCATGGTGCTCAAAGCTAAGGCTAACGACAGGCGTACAATCTAGCCTGATGCCATGAATTTCTTGGGCCTCGATCTGCCTACGTCAGACAGGTGGCATTAGCAGCAGCAACAACAACGTGACTATTGATTACTGTAGCATTATGATATCCTTGAAGTTCAAGGAGTAGAAAAGTTAATTGTGCCAGTAACAGATGCAAAACATACTCTTTTTTTCCCTTTCTGTTTAACTAATGTTAGCAATATGAGCAATAATAAATTATATCTCTCATCTGATTTTCCTTATTATTTATCAATTTATCATCCACAATAAGGATAAAAAGTGTTTTTCGAGGTGTTTTAGCTATTTATGATAAATTAATTTATAAAAAAACTCACTTTAACTGTCTATCATTAGTTATTTCATAAATATATATTTTTTCATAGAATAATCAATTATTTCATAGAATAACCAGTTGTTTCATAGAATAACTAGATAAAGTATGAAAATGTCATCTATTATATACTTTAACTGACTTGTCTAATTATTTCATGAAATACCTGGTTATTCTATGAATTATACAACTTTATACAACTTTAACGGTAACATATATATTTTTTAAAATAGATTGTAGAGCAAAACATCAAATATATAAACATAAAGAACTCTCATTTTCATGCATATATATTGTAAATTTATATATGCTAGTAATATCTATGGTATAACTAGATTAATTTAATATTTTTCTCACACGTGTCTGTTTGATGTTTCGAAAATTAAAGCTATATTTTCTTTCTGAGTGTTAAATAATTTTTGGATAAAATAATTTTTTTTCCTAAAATTCTAGCGTCACGTGAATGGGAAATAAAATGGCCTTGATAAAAAAAAAAATGGCAGTCCATGATCTTCAATAGGAAATGCTATAGGATACAAATGCTTCGAATATATATATATATATATATATATATATATTTATGGATAAGTTGGATTTTATCTAATTTGTGTACACAGAAAAAAAAATCTTTTTTTACAGTTTATTCTGTAAGGATTCTTAATAAAATAATTCGCAAAAAAAAGTTGTATTTTTTTTCTAATAGGGCTGCGGGTTGGTGTAGTTCATAAAAAAAAAATAAGAATTCCTAAAAAAAATGTTATACATCAGGAATGTTAATCTCTATTAGATGGAAAATCAGCTATGATACTGATCAATGTTTTTCACTTGCATCACAATTATTATTGATATAATTTAATAGTTTTGAAAAAGAATGACTGTGTTGAAGGGTTATACTTTTGTAAGGAATTGATAAAAGCTTTCGAAATCCATAAATAAAAATCCATTTTCCTATTTTTTTCTTATATCTCAATATGCACAGTATTTTTTTAAAAATATATATGTAACTAATAATGTAATTTAGATACTTCTTTCCTTTCTTCTTTTGTACATTGGAACTTAATATTACCATTAAATATTTTCAAAAAAAGGAGGGAAAACGTGTTTAAAATTATCTTAAAGAGCTTATCTCTCGTGAGAGAAAATGCCTCTTTACTAGCGCATAAAAAATTTATTAACAATTTTACTCGGTATTATGAAACAAATGAAACACTGAAAATTTCTTGGGTATTCTAAATCTCTCACTCGTTATGGGTAAAATTCACGAATATAAGCGTGGCAGTAGTAGCCTAGTGGTCAATTCTCTTGGTTGACGTGTCATGAGTTCGAGCCTTACTACTAAAAATCCGCCCTGCAGAGGGGGCCGATGCACATTACATCTGTCAAGACTCAAACGTCCTCCCGTTGGTGTGGTGTGGAAGTTAGGAGAGGGAGTACCAGCTCAGATGTCATTCTCATAATTTAACCGTGGCTCAAAATTACGAGGTCCTTCACCATTAGCCCTTTTGTTGCATTTTTTGTGACATTAATATAACTCTCTCTTTTGCTAGTCCTGTTCCAATCACGTAAATTACTTCAATAAGCCTTATAAACGATCAATTTATATACAGTAGAGGGTCGTTTATCCAAATGTTTATTATCCGGAGCTTCAAATATTCGAACCAAAGTCCGGATACGTTTTCGAACTGGGCAATGCTAACTATTTGTTTCCTGTGAGGCCAAAAATGACCGGAAAACCCAAGGTGAGGGATATTTGGGGAATTTCAGTTTTGTGATTTGGTAAACATCTGCGCGGAATATTAGGTCAGTTTGTGAGGGGTGTATACGTGCTCTTTTGTTGATGTAGAAATCTGGATAGCATGCGATGCAGAAGACTGTGGATTTCAAAAGCTAAATAATGACGAGATTGTGACTTCCGTGCAAGAAGAATCCGGCCCTGTCAAGGATGAAACGGATGAAGACGAGGACAACAACGAAAGTAGCAAGGGTCCATCAAATGTTGACGCGTTTCTGCGTTAGAGACAGCCTTGGAGTGGTACGAACAACAATCAGAGTGCTGTCTTACTCAACTACTGCTGCTGAAGAGAATCAGAGACCTTGTATTGAAAAAACGAAGGTGTACAATGGTACAGCGAAAAATAAGTCATGATTATTTTCCACAATCAAGGTAAAATTACGACGTTTTGCACCTATTTGGCTTTTTCTTCAAGTACGTTTCCCTCATGTGATGATTCTCAATATTTGTATAGTGTCCAGTATGATATACTGCAAGAATCGCTTTCGGTTTTCGGTTATCCGAACTGTGTCCGGTCCCATTTGATTAGGATAAACGACGTTCAACTGTATTGTTAATCTTTTATCTTCAAAATTTACATATCTAATGATTGAACTCAGGTGTTATTCTCGTCACTTGGCCAGGGTACAAAATTAAGAGGTCCGTCTGCCGATAGCCCTCGTGCAGCTTAAAAGGGTAACATAAATGTTACTATCACTCACTCACTCAGAGATGTCATATCTTTATAAACACAGTCAAAGTATTTCCCTAAATTAATTAACCATTGTAGCCTAGTGATTATGGTAACGAACTCGTTGCTGGCGTGTCATTAATATGAGCCCTAATGCCACTGAAAAACCGCCGTATAGAGAGGTTGACGTTAAATCTGTCGAGCTCAAAGTCTTCCCGTTGACGTGGTGTGGAAATTTGGATAGAGGGTTCTAGTCCAAGTGTCCTCTTAAATTTACCGTGATTGAAAAGTAAGAGGTCCGTTGCCAATAATCCTCGTGTAGCCTTGGACAGCAACGTTAACGAATACTCAGTTCCCAAATTGCATTCCCATCAAGGTATCACACACTCCCTTCATAATAACTCAGGCAACTTAAAGAGTTAGGTAATCTACTTTTAGATTCTACAAAAGATACCTGTTAGAACTGTTATTATTTTCAAAAACAAT
This sequence comes from Trichonephila clavata, assembly GCA_019973975.1. NCBI lineage: Eukaryota > Metazoa > Arthropoda > Arachnida > Araneae > Nephilidae > Trichonephila > Trichonephila clavata. The sequence goes on along the minus strand of BMAO01025164.1, from coordinate 61,858 downwards.
GTAGTTTATTAGCCAAATTTATGTTAATTCAAAAGAATTTTTAAAACTTGCTACAGCCCTAATGAACTCGATTTGATTTACGGTTTCTAATCGTAAGATATGTTAAAAAATAATTCTAAATTTCTGTAAGACAATGGACAGATAATATTTAGGAATACCAAGTTCGTCCATCTAGATTACGTTTTTGTATGATTTTATTTTCCTTTCTTTTTTCAACATATTTGGAATTTCGAAATGATTTTTTGATATCGAAGATGACACAAACTTTTCTTCCCCCGATTGTCTCAATTCTTTCTGATTTGATTTGACGCAGACATCTTTTACAACCATCGACGATAACAAAAACTGCGAGTAAAATTGTCTTGTAAAAAAAAAAAAAATTCTCACAGTATCAAATGTGTGGAGTTCAGTAAATGAAAAAAAAAGAGATTACTCAAAAAGAACAAAGTGCAACCAAAAATGATATCACTAAGATTAAACCCTGCTCAATCAGTTTTTAAAAGTTTCTTCATGAGAAAGAGGGAAGACTTAGCCTGATTGTGAATAACTTATTAGAGGGGAATCCCCTTTTTCAACGACGGAAACAGATCACACATTTTAGAAGGGAATTCCCCTTTGTCTGGTTGCATTCACTAGCGCGAAGTTTATCTTCGTCGTCCTATGCAGATAAGGATACTTTTTTTTTTTTATTTTTCCTTCCCGGTGTTATCCACGTGTATGCATAAAATGATTGAAATACTGCGTCTGTAGAACAACAAAGTTTGAGACAGGGAAAAATATATTCCTCTCTTGTAAACTTAATAATGTTTTCCTCGAATATAATTAATTCTCTCTCTCTCTCTCTCTCTTTACTATTTTAATTTAATTACAAGCATCTTGATAAAATCATAAAAATTGTTCTAGTGGAGTTTTTGATGAAAATTAAATTAATTGTTTCAATCAACATAACTCAAAAGCAGGTATAACCATAACCACAAAGACTTAGAAAGTCGTTCGCGATGTGTGTGGATTCGAATCTTAAAACTTATTTCAGAAAAGACTACTGTATTAATTGAGATCTTTTTTTTTTATTTTTGTTTAATTATTTCTGATTTTGATCGTTTAGTCAGACACAAATCTAGTAGCATCTAGTATTTACTCCAATACTTACTACCTTTGAATAATCCCTGCTTTACCACACCGTTGCTAATGGCGACATACGTAAAATTCTGAATGAATTTTTTTTAGTAGATTAAGCTAAGTGATATGGAATAAATTGACTATTATATAAATAACTCGTTCATTTTATTTACAGAGCTATGAGAAAATCTTAGATAAATTGATATACTTACATTTCAAAGACCACACGCTTTTTTATCGAAGATGAAACAGACTACATTTTTAAAAACATATTACTATATTTTAGAACTTGATAATCTTAGAATAAATCTTGTTTTCAACAGAAATTTAAGAAGCTTAGAATAAACTCAGAAAGACTGAATACAATTCAAAACAAAAGTGTGAATGCTAACAGACAATTTCAAAACATTCCTAAACGAAAATATATTTAAATTAAAAACATGAGGAAATAGTAATTCGGAAGTAAGATTTTATTTCAAAAAATTAAATTACGTTTGGCTTTCAATGAAAAGTAAAATGTTACTAAAAATTAAATAACATTATGAATTTATTATTTTTAAAATAATTTTAATAGATAAGTGATTAAGCTTTTTATAAAGATTTTACCATTTCCCAAAAAATCTACTTATAAAAATACAATAATTAATACAATATAATCAAATCTGTTTTTAATATATGCACATAAAGTAACTCCAAAATATTTTAATTATCGTCTGATAATTAAAATATTGTATAAATAAATACTTGATAATAAGAATAAAAATGGTAAAAATTATTTACAAGTTGTGAACTATATATATATATATATATATATATATACATAATGGAAATATTAATTTCATATTTTTAGATAATATTATGAAAAAACATGATATAAGGCTTTCATTAGTGAAAATTGATTTTAATTAAAAAGCTTTGTTGCTAATTTTACAATTCACTGAAAATGAATTTTTGAAGTCATTTCATAAAAAATTATTCGAAATAAAAATATTAGTATATTTTAATAGAATAATGCTTGAACAAAAGATTTTTTGTAACATCCATTTTATAATCAATCATTATGAAAACACATCATTATGTATTCCAAGAAAATTATATAAAATTTGATAAATATTAAATTTGATAGATTTAAATTTATATTTGCCATTAATGGATTAAAGTTCGTTGGAAAATTTTAGATGGTGTCGCAGAATTTATATATGATTTATAAGCACACCAATCGTTATCAAAAAACAAAAATAATATAAAATGTTCCATTTATAAAACAAAACAAATAACATAACTCTTTTTCTTCTAAAACTTCTTACTGATAAAGGAAGCAACGAAAAAAAATTACTTACTGTTGATGCCAATTATTTTCTGAATCAAATGTTGCCTTTTTTTTTTTCTTTAAGGATTGTTTTTGTAAGAAGTGTTCAAAGAAAATATCTGTGAGTCAATTCGTAACTTAAGATTTGCATTTAAAGGACCGCGAAATCTTGTAATATATTCTGCGCACGCGCAATCATGTTTTATCCTTTTTTCCCCCCAAGACTGTTACTCATCGCCAAACAGGGAAAAGGATTTCGCCAAGTTGAAATTGTGTTGAATGCAAATAAAAAAAAAAATTCTTAACACTTTTCTTTTCATTTTGAGGTAGGTTTAGTTTTATTTGAAGATTCAATATGCTTAAAAATGCATTGTCAAATTCAATCGATTTTACAATTATACAACTATTAACAATCCTTTTAAAAAATGGTATTTTACGCGATTTTTCCGAAAAACTTTTGAACCAGAAAATAAAAAGGCTTTCAGTTTTTTTTACACACATTAAATTAGAAAAATATATTTTTACATTATTTTTTTCGTTAAATTTAGTAAAATTTCAAAAAATATATATAAATATATTAATATAATTAACATTATGTGTTTTGATACCGTTAACTATTTTTTCAGATATAATATTCTGAAAAAAGAGATTCTTCATCAGTTTTTAGGATTTGTGAATATTAACGAATTTCTTCCAAAAAAATTATTTTAAAATGTTTAAAGTATTACCCAGATCCTTAATTTAAAAACATGATGTGATACAAAAAAGTAGATCACTACAAACTCTAAGCAACTTTAAAGAATAATTTTATTACATTGGGGTGCAAAGGTTAAGCACCAAATATACTTTCTCGGATTTTCAATAAACTATTGAACTGTTTTCAATAAAAATTGTTGAACATATCGAAGTAAAATTAATTTTCTTAATTACCTAATCAAATTCGATCTCTTTCTTTTACTTTATTCAAATTAAGAAAGTCGATAAAATACAGGTACTTCAAAAACCTCTCAGGGTGGTTTTAGTTTCCTCGTGTTTCAGAAGTCTTACGATTATTTTTGAAATTTTTTTGCATACAATGACACAAAGATAAAGTCTGGATAATGAATTATGATGGAGAACAGTTGGGAGACTGAAGTCACAGTTCAATCCCAAGTGGAGGTAGTAAGAGGGCTTAATTTGTCTTGAATTAAGGTTTCCAGATTGGAAAACCAGTTCCATGAGACTGGAGCAATAACCAGAATGCCAGTAACAGGAAGCTCAAGACTCTCCACAAGTCAAGATAACCGCCAAATTTAGCTGCGATCCTCAAAGGTTACTTAACTCTCAAACGATTCCTCTGTTTCTGTTCCCTTAGTCTCTAGTTATACTGTTCACTTTAGCTTTTTGAAGCAGGGTTTCATTCCAGGAGACCAATGGTTTGCCCCCTCTCATTCAAGATTACAGGAGAGCCCGCCTGACGAGGTGCTACAGCATCATCCTTAAACAAGGGAGAAGTGAAACTGTTACTGATGTGTTCGCAAATGGAGAGAGAACCAGACTCTGTACCATCCCTCTAACATCATGCAAGTTTACCATTACGGAGGTGGTGTTTTGATCTGGGCCTGCGTTTTGTTGGATGGGCTCATATAGCTGTGAGTCTTTCAGAACGTCATCTTGACTACTCTGAAATATAGGGATGAGATCTAAGAGACATGTACATGGCTTTTTAGAGAGACAATTGACAACCAGTTCATTTTTCTGGACGATAACGTTCATCCGCGCAGTTTTCGAATAGCCGACGAATACATTGAGACTATATTCAGAGGATGCGCAATCAGATTTCTAGATCTGAATCCTATTGAACATGTCTAGGATGCTGTTGGTCGAACCATGGTTCTTCGCTAATCCCGCCCTAGAGCACTTATGGAACGAATGAGTACCATTTTGGAGAAATTTGAATTATTACCTCAACCTCATAAATAGCTTCGTAAATAGCATAAGAGTTCGTTTTGAGAGTTTGCATTGCTGCTAACCAGGAATCATAATTAATTCTCAAGAGCTATCTTCATTTATTATTTTTAGATGATCATGTTTTCATGAGCAGAAATAATGATCATCAGGGAATACTCCTCTATTAACTTTTTGTGAATATCTTTTTAGTAATACTTTTAAATATTTTCATACCAAATTTCACTTGAATTAATTTAGTAATTTTTGAAAATCCTCTTAAAAATGTTTCGGTTTCTTAACACTTTTGCACTTAAATTATATATATAGTTGTTGTTGTCATGTGTTTCATACTGGAACACATACGAAAGGTGAGAGATAGATGAACAGAATCATACAGCACAAACACAGAAGAATATAGACTTTTTATTACAAACGATGATCTCAGCATAGAACAGAAGGGTGCGCTGCTTACCATTCGAGACGGGAATCCCTTTCAGGCGAAAGTCCGACTTCTTTTCCTGAAAATACACCCATGCTTTATTTGGGATTCGAACCCAAGCCCACTCGATTACAAGCCGAGTGTCATAACCACCATACTAGGTGGGGCGGCACTTCAATTAAAGAAAAATTGTCAAAGACGGAAGCACACTTTTATCAAACCTCAGTTTTAAAATTATTGATAGACATACTCATAATATATTAATATCGATCTCATACTGATAATATATTAATTCGAAAAATTAATAGAATATGTCAATATGAAAAAACATTGATTGAAACCCGGTGGATTTCCTTTTATTTTACTTCTAAATAAATACCCTAATCTCTCAAAATAAATCAGACAAAAAAGTTTTTTTTCCCTTTCTTTTTTTGTTTCACCAAAAGTATTTGCAGTTTTCTGCCTGATAAGAATAATAGAAATGGATCTCTACTTTTGAAGAAAAATAAATAAATTGAGAAGTACAAGGGGTGATCAAATGAAAAGGTACGAAACGACACGGTGGGTACAAATATAGACTTTATTCAAAATATACACCATAGGCCTGAGCACAACGATCCCACTGATGAACAAGCCGCAGGATTCCTTGTTCCCAGAATTCCTGTGGCTGTGACGAGACCCAGTCCTTCACAGTGTCCTTGAGTACGTCGTCCGAGTTGAAGCGCTTTCCTTTCAGGTGTTTCTTCAGTGGACCAAACACATGAAAATCGCAGGGTGACATGTCCGGACTGTAGGACGGATGGTCCAACGTCTCCCATTGGAACTTGTCCAGTTCCATTTGTGTGACTCTGGAGACGTGTGTACGCGCGTTATCATGGAGCAGAACCACACCCTCCGTGAGCAGCCCCGGTCTTTTGTTCTTGATGGACCTGCGTAGGCGTCGGAGTGTCTCACAGTACACATCGGAGTTAATGCTTTTTCTGTGCTCGAGTAGTTCTGTGCTCGCATCATTTGGACGCCGCTTTTTATAAGAGCCTTTGCTCTCTCCTGCGCATGCGGGCACCCGTGCATGATCCGATCCCAGTCAGAGTCTCCAATGGCATCCCGAGATGTCTCGCTACATTCTCCCTTGGCGGAATATGCAAATATTTAACTGTTTCATTTTTATGTCGTTTCGTACCTTTTCATTTGATTACCCCTTGTATATTGTGTAGTGGCACCCCTGGGTATGCCTCGAGTATATTCGTCGAGCCGAAAGTCCTTTCGAGAAGTTAATAGAAGAGGAAAGAGATGGAAAACCCCTGCCCGCCCCTCAGGATGATCACCTTTAAACTAGGGAGGATCGGAGCCAAAACGTGCTACCACTTTGTAACCCCCCCCCCCCTCCTGTCTGTCTTGTGACCTGGCTAAAGGTGTAGGAGGAAGTGAAGAACGATTCGACATGATAATTTCTAATTATTTATTCAGCACTTTAATTAACTCAAAAACAATTCAATAAATCAGATTCAATAAGATGGTTCCGATTAGCTAGCAGAAATAAGGGGACTAGAGTCGCGTTTTAGGAGAATACTTCTAATAATTGATCCACTTATCATTATCAATCTTCTACCTTAATATTGCTTTAAAGGGTAGATATATAACTAATTGCCCCATAAACCTCTTTAATAACTTCAATATCAAAGCGTACTATAAATGTGACTAATACCTGAACTGTAGGTAGTAGTCTTCTTATCTTTTAAGGCGTAATCCTTCCAATCTCTTTATAATTCCAATTCCTTTTTTCTATCACATTGACTTACTAACACTCTTCTGTATATCTCTTCTCAATTTCTTTCACACTTTATCTAGCTTTAACTAACTTTTCTAGCAAGCGAACCTGAACTATATATAATAAACTTAATTTGCATATCACGGTTTCTTCTCAAGAAAAGGTTGTTGTTTTTCATAACCCAAATATTTCCTCAGAGGGTTAGTTGAAGAACGCGTACAGAACCGTCACAACTTACTTACCTGCACATTTAAGACTGTGACTAATGACAAATGTAATTTATCCCCTTGCCAATAATGAATTTCGTGGACCTCGATCTGGCACCGTCGATAGGGTGGCATTAAAAGCAACAACAAATCGATAAAATACAAAAGAAAAATCACTCTTTAAAAAAAAGAAGTAAAACTTAAAAATTAATAATTTATTAACATATCAAAAACTTAATAATAATTCGCTTCTACCAAATAATGAAAAATCCTTCTAGCAATCGAGACTAAATTGAAAATGTACAGAACTTACAGACATTTCATTCTATTTGAACATGTGGCAACCCTATTTTCTAGTCTACTGTTGAGGAATTTTCGTGTTTAAGTTATTTTAAGAGATAGAAGACGTATTTTTTTTAAGCTAGTGTTTTAGTTGATATTTTTTATCTTCATTATTTTTATTACAAGGTATCTATGTTTTTTACTGCAAAATAAACTGTAAATAAGAAAGCGAAAAAGCATTTATCTATTTCGTGGTTCCATTTTAGTCCTATCTTTAGTATAATTCGAGATAAATTATCTGAGATTTCTCTGAGACCAAAACAAACCGCAAATTTATATATGAAGAGAGGAAAGTTTATCTTTCTTGCGGTTAGAGATATATACACATATTTATAAACAAAAATATATACATGAATGAGTTAAACCACAAATGATAATCATATGAAAATCAAAACTGGAACTAATAAAAAAGATTGGGAGACAACAAACTAAAATCTCGATAAGAAAGAATCGATTTTGGTTTTGAAGAAACTTGTTATTTTGCTTATGTGTGAGTATTTGATAATATCTGCACAATTAAAAGGAACGTGAGAATTTTTTATACATCTAAAATTTACATAAATTTCAAAAATTAAACTGTTCTACGGATTTTTCTTTTAATAACAAAATAAATAACCCAATAAGGAATATAAAGACTAAAATTATAATAGAACTATAATGCAAGAGCAACGACTATAATTTAGATTTTTTTGAGTAAGGCACAAAATATTTATCTACAGATATCGCGCCACTTGGAATTTCGCCTTAAATTTGTCTTTCTTCCAAATGCTCACTACAAATACAAATAATCTAATCTATTTTCATGAAGCGGTATTTATCAGTCATATGATACTAATAACAAGTACGAATCTTTGATAGAATTCATTATCGAGCGCCAGGGAACGAACATATTGTTTGCTCACAACAAATAAAAAAAGTTTTACATAATTTTTTCCAGGAATACGAATGACATCCAAGAGCTTATCTTTTCTCGGAATCATGATGAAATTAGAACAAGGTAGGCATGTGTGCTGGAAGAGATCATACGAAATCGAAGGATTTTATACTCAGAGCGGGAAAAAAATCAATTTTTCTTGTTTGAGCTGTCTTGTTTCCCTCCTCTTGATTAATATTTTAGAAGTAGTTTTTCTTTCAGTGACTTATATTTGTTCCCCAAAACTTCAATTTTTGATACTCATTTGGTAATCTAGTGTTCATGGTCAAGGACTAGAGGCCGGTGTGTCGTAAGTTCGAATCCTGATACCACAGAAGACTCTCCGTGTATGAGGGCTGATGTTTGTAAAATCTGTCGTGGAGCAGAGTTCTCACGTTGGCGTGGTGTAGAAATTAGGAGAGAGAGGTATTAGCTCAGGTGTCGTAATTTGAGCATCGTTCAAAATTACGAGGTTCGTCTCCAATGGTCCTAAGTTTGCTTTTTTTAACATAAACTTTCGGACACTTCAAACATAAAAATTTTGTGCGCGTGCTCGTGCGTGTGCGTGCGTATGTGTGTGCGTGCGTGCGTGTGGGATGAGTTCCCAGCCCCTAACATGTCAGTTGGGTAAACATCCAGCCCAGTAAACTGAACTCAAAACCGATTATAAAGGTGGGAGGTTTGACAACACAAGTGACGTCATTTAAAATGAGTAAGTGAACTACTGAATGAACAAGTATAGGGATAACTTCAGTAACGTCGAACATCGATTTCACTTCATTTCAGTTAACGTAGAAAGAAATATAAATGCACACATTGTATAAATTTCAATTCATCATAATCTAGATACATATACAATGAGAAAAGCAACTCCTTCTTTTATTCATCAAGATATATCTCGAACTATTAGACCTACACTCTTGAAATTTGGGGAGCACGTTCCTTTCGAGGAGTAGAGATCCGCTGAGAACGGACTTGGCAAAAATCTTACTGCAAGGGACGTTGCGAGGGCTTAAGTGGCGTTACAGATAAATATTCCCGCATTTGAACTATTGAATCCACAAACTTGAAATTTGTAAGGCAAGTTCCTTTCATAGATGTCCTTCACAAAAAGGGTTTTGCTAAGTTGACCCCCTAAAGGGTGTTACGGGGGCTTAAGAGGCGTTATAGATAAATATTCCCGCTTTTGAACTATTTTTTTTTAACATTTATAAACCCCGTGCACCACCGAACGTATAACACGGGGGAAAACAACACAGACAGAAGAAAGGATTACAACACAAACATCCATGCCTTCTCCGGGATTCGAACCCAGTCCCTGCGGCACAAGCTTTTGAACTATTGGACCCACAAATTTAAAATTTGATAGACATGTTCCTTTCACGGAGTAGAGGTCTGCTAAAAAAGGTGGGTTTTTTTTTGCAAATATCGACTCTCAAAGGAAATTGTGAAGGTTTAAGAAAGGGCGTTATATAGATTTAAAAATTTTTTGTTTTTGAACTGTTAGATTCACATACTTGATATTTGGTTAGCATGTTTCTTTTGATAAATAGAGATCAGCTAGGAGCTGATTTTATGGAAATCGGCTTCTTTAGAGGGAAGCGAGGAGTTACTGGTGCGTATAGATAAAAAAAAATTCCGTTTTCTCACTACTAGGCCTTCTGTAATGAAATTTGGCATGCATGTTTTTTGTTGTTGTTTTTAAATTGAAATTCGCTAAGAACGGGATTTGGGGAAATTGTTTCTCAAAGGAAGCTACGGGGCTTATCAATAAAAAAAATTTCCGTTTTTCAACTATTAGATTTAGCCTTACAATCTTTAAACTTTCCATGCATATTTATTTTGTTGAAACAGAGATCCACTAAAAATGGGTTTTGTAGAAATCCACTTTGGAGGAGGTGGTTACGGGAGAATAAAAGATATAATTCTATTTTAATTTTGGAAATTCACAAGTCCTGTTTTTTTTTTAAATCAAGAGGTGAGATTTATAAGAATGTTTTTCATTACATTCGAACACAGGTAAACAATATGTTTTCGTACAACATCATGAAACACCCAGCGAAGCGGGTGGATAGCGACTAGTATGATAAAAGCCCATTTTTCTCTTTAGATTTATGCTTAAAAAGAAATCCCTTTGTTCAAAAATCCACAAAATCGTATTCCCCTTGAAAATTAAGCAAGTACAATTGGAATATAATTGCAAATTGTCAGATAAAAAGAACAAATTTCAGTTTGTAATCTCAATCTTTACAGATTAAGTCAACTGCAAAATGAAAAGGAAACAAATTGTCTGCAGATACCGTCTGAAATCTACTTTTCATTAAAAACATTAATAAAAAGATATGCACGAAGTAAAAACATAGTTGATTTAAAAAATATACTATTTCATAATAAGACTATAAAACGCGATTTTTTTTTTCTGAACATTTGTATGTGTATATTTTTATATTATAGCTTTTGCTTATAATTCTTAAAAGAACTTTTAAATAAAAGATTAAAAAAAACTGAAAATCCCTGATCTATAAACAAAAAAGATATCGCATTATTAACGATGCATAAAAATGAAAGCTTTATTTACGTTTGAGAAAATCTCAAAATTTACAAAACCATAAAATCGTTTATATAATTTTGTTGTTGTTTCTAATGCCACCTGTCTGACGGTGTCAGATAGTGTGAAATAATAAATAATTAAAGTAGCAGAATAAGCGATAACGATTAAGATATGGCAACCTGATCTAAGACCGTACAGATGAGGCTCAAGATCGGCATCCTTTCGCGCCACCATTCAGCCGTATTCTAAATGGAGAAGGGGAATTTACCGATTTTCGGCCCTGAAGAGATAAGTACATTACACGATTGCACATGTTTGCACCCAAAGGGTGCAATAACTTGTTCGTCTTTCTTTATTTATAATAAAAGGTATTAGATTACAATCTTACCATTAAAAAACTGACAATATGTTTTTGAATGTAAGTTTTACGATAAAAGCGTGATTTTCCGCCCTGTCTTAAAACCAGGAGTACCTACTTCAGCTTAGGCCATATTGCATTCATTGTTACAGCTTACAAATAGCATACCAGTACTTATTTTCTGTTTGTTTTTTCTGACAATTAAACAAAGGAAAAATTCTGTTTGCGCCGTATTATAACTTGGCACCCATCTCATAAAACCTAACAAATAAGTCTCGGATTTCGATAACCTATAAAATACCATGAAAATTTGAGGGGGCAGGGGATTACTCGAAGATATAATATATCTAAAAAAATTATTATTGAACGAGTTTCAAACTGATGAGAAACCTTTACACATTCAGATCTTAAAAGTTCTCCTAAACGTTATAAGAGAAAAAAAAAATTTTGAAAGTGTGTGTGTGAACAAATATATTATTAAGAAAACTGTATTATAATTAATTGTTATTCACGGTTTGAAAGGAGACAATTTTTAAAAAATTGCAGGTTACTCTGTTGCTAATGCCACCAGCTTGACGGTACCAGAGTGAGGCCCACAAAATCCATCGCGGCAAAGAGCAAGTTGAACTCCTGTCCATAGCCGTAGCTTTGAGCACCGTACATGTTACAGTACGATTTGGCTCGGTTCCACTCTAATTTTGAGGGAGACCCTTGTGGGTGGTCAGGGGCTTCACACCTCTCTTCCAGGGAAACTATACATTGCTTTCTTCGGGATTCGAACCCAAGCCCTGAAAGACAGTAGTCACCGTCCCTAACCACTGTACCGGATGGGCGGCAGCTAGAATATTATACTATCCAATTAATTTTTTTTTAATTCAGGAACAGTAGAAAAGATCTGACATTTTTTTACAGTGATTAATGAAATGAAAGTAATGAACAAATATATTTTTAATTTGAAAACCAGAATAAGATTTATTTTATATAAATTAGTATACTAAGTACAGCATTAAAATCGAAAAGAATGATTTCTTATCATACCTTATAACACGCGAAACAAGCATATTTCTAGAATCAAAATTTTAAAAATTATGAATACCTACGTAAATAAAATGTATTGAACACATTTTCAATTATATTGTTGTAAAATACCTTTTCATACAACCTATATTAAATAACATTTAGCAACATTTTAAAACCCATTTATCGTAATACACACACATGTTATGATTGAACAAAAAAACACATTAACACATTTTCCTTTGCTAAAAAAGATTTTGTTGCGGGAAATTTGATCTCTTTGGTTCAGATTATCAATCTTCAAACCACTTTTATTCGATGAATTTTGAATTTTTGTATTTTTTACACAAATTACTCGTAGTTTAATTTTGATCATTTAATAATCTATGATAAACTTCGTAATTTTTTAATCGATAAGAAATTTTCAACATTTGATTCCTTTATAAATATATATATAATTGGTTTTAAAGGAATAAAAAAATTATTTGTAAAAAGGTAGTCCTTATGTATATTTTTTGTATATGTTCAATGAATACTAATATTGAAATATTTATTTGTAATATATACGGATTTGAACAGTTTAAAGATCTTTTTTCATAGAAAAAGATTATAGCAAAAAGTTATGAATTATTTTCAATCATATTTTATGAGAATTCATTGTTTTCGAGAAAATATTTTCTCTCTTTCATAAGCTTGTTCTTGATTTCTGGCATAAAAGATGGAATGTTGCGCTTAAATAAATAGTCTTTGAAAAAGATTGCATTATTACAACCTTAAAGCTAAAGTAAAACGATAAAAATTAAAGTATTAAGAAGATATATATATAGAAGCCATTCTTTCTTCTCCATATAATTAAATATTAAATATCAAAAATACTTCATAAGAACAATAAGATTAGTTAAAGCTTTTCTAATGCTTATTTTTTCAAAAAGAAATGACAGTTTTAAATGAATGGGATTTTAATAGTTAATTAAGTATATCCGAAAGCCCGTAGTCAGCATTGGATTTAACCTTGATCCAATTTACGGCGTGTGAAGGAGAAAAATGAAATATAAATCAATTGAAACACGGGCTAAAAAAAAAAAGGTTTTTCACGTGACGTGAGATAAAATTAAAGAGTGAGACATTAGCTCATGAGTAATTCTCGTCTTTTGACCATGATTCAGAATTATGAGGTCCGTCTTTGAGAGCCTTCGTGTGATTCTTAGAAAAAAGTTAATACAGATAATTGGTGAGAAAGACACAACGTCGGATATAAAAATTGAATTTTGTGTTGAAAAGTTTTACTATTGTTAACACATGAAACATTTTTAATTTTAAGGTAAAAATATGCTCTTTTAGATTTTTTAAATAATATAACACACTTTTAAAATTCTGTTTACAGAAATTTTTACGGCAAGGTGTGACTAGCATTATGAGTGCTATCCTCTAAACTAGTATTCACAAAAAAATAATAAAACTACCACTAATGAAGTTATTATTTTGTGACGATATAATGATACAGATATCGTTCTTTTCAGTTGACTTTTGTTCTTAATTGTGATTTCAGTTACTAGTAGTCCGTTGTGTGTGGCTCAAATCTTATATTAACTAAACCAAAAACAAATACAGGTGATTATGGCATCTTTGTTTTTTTAAATGGTAATATCAATATTTATTTTATAAAGTTGTAATATTCTCCTCTGCGAGCCTAAAGGTGTAGGAGGATTGGAAGGAACACTAGCCATAGTACAACAAAATAATCTAATTTATTCACAATATTAATCACCACACAAATTCAATCGATCCAATCTAAGAGATGCCCCCAATTAATCACTTTGCAGACAACAAACAAGGTAAGCGAGGTATGAGAAAACTGTAATACTAATCACACTTACTGAAGGCGATCACTTTGACTTCTTATCTATTTAATCTGGATTTAATCTGAGTGACAATATGTCATCTTAAGTAATTCAATTATCAAATATTAAATATCCGCGATTCACATTCAATTTGATTAATCTCTTCTTCGATAGCAGTTTAGCCTACCTCTCTCTCTCTCTCTAACTAACACCTAGACTATATATAGTAGTCCTAATTAACATAATCCTGTTTTCTTCTTCGAAGCGGAGTTTTATAATAAAATAATTCTTAAAGACCAGAGAAATTTCCCAAAAAGATTATTAGTAGAAGGAGCTCAGATAGAACCGTCGCAAAAAGTAGCATCAGTATATACACACATGTCCATAAATTAAGGATAATTCAGAATCACACAGAAATTGAACTCTCAAATAAAAATTTCCCCTGCAGAATTATCACACACATCTTGAAGAAGAATATGCCAATTACAGGAAACCACCAGATGGCGCGGATAGTATGTCACAATGACGAGAGTGTGAGAGAGGGGTACATAAGGAATGGTGGCAAAGAAGTAAAATTGTTCACAAGCGCTTTAAAAGCCTTTCAGTGCAATAACCGCATAGTTATGGCACAAAGGAAGCATTTGGATGATTTTTTACGTGGTAGAATTATCGGACGACTGGAATGTGGACGTACCAGCTGGAAGTATCCGAGGAACTTGGAATCGCCCAGAGTGTTATCTCCAGGCTTTGGCAACGATTCCAAGATGATGGTAATGTGAGTAGATGTTACAGCACAGGTCGCCCCCGAGTTACAACGCCGAATGAGGACCTGTATTTGGCAGTTACTGCCAAAAGAAACAGACGGAGCATAGCATCAGACCTATCTCGTCAGCTCTCTTCAGCTACCGGTAAGACAGTTTCAAGGCAGACCGAGTACAGACGCTTAGGGCACATTGGTCTATATGCTCGTAGGACTGTCAGATGTGTTCCCCTTACCGCAACTCACTGTCGCCTGCAATTAACCTGGAGTAGAGAGCATGCATTGTGGACACCGCAACAGTGGTCTTGTGTGATGTTTTCCGACGAGTCCAGGTTTAGTTTGCAGTCTGATTCTCGCCGGACTTTCATATGAAGTGCGCCAGGTACCCATTACCACCAAGAGAACACCATTAAACGACACCGTTACGGTGGTGCAGGATGGCTCGTTTGGGGAGGAATTATTCTTAGTTCCAGAACTGACCTGCATGTTCAGAGTGTAACGATGACAGGCCACATCTATCGGGATGTCATTCTGGAACAACATGTACGTTTGTTTCGGGGTGCCATGGGTGCTGAATTTCTGTTTATAGATGACAACGCCCGTTCTCTCCGTGCAAACATTGTAGACGAATGCCTTCAATCGGAGGATATCACCCGTATGGATTGGCCAGCATACTCACCAGACTTGAATCCAATAGAGCATGTGTGGGATATGGTTGACCGACGAATTGCAGCCCGTCAACCCCCTCCCACCTGTCTACCGGAACTTCGGAGGGCATTGCTTGATGAGTGGTGTAATATTCCCCAAGATCAGATTGATAATTTGATACTCAGCATGCGTAGACGTTGTAAGGCCTATATTGCATCGTCCGGGAGACATACTCCGTATTAACCATCATACTAACCCTGTTATACTGTTTTTTGTAAATAGGTTCTTTTTTGAAATTTGTTCCAGGGAGTAAAAATCGCAATTTTTATTAATTATGTCAAACATATAGGAACTTTTTTGCTCTTTACCTTTTGTTTAATAAATAGACTTTACAAATAAGTCAAATTTGTTTTGCTTCTGTCTCTTTCTTTGCCTGAACTTCATTATCCTTAATTTATGGACATGAGTGTATAATCCCCCCCCCCCAAATTCAATAAAATAATAAAAAAGGTTGAATTAAAGGTACTTAATTTAACAAAAAAAATTTTGTATTTGTATTCATTTCCTCATAGTATTGCATCATAATAAGAAGAGAATGTTAACTCCTACTGCAATATTTTTTTTAACAAAACTCGGTTCCCCTAATAAAAAAAAATTTCACAACAAAATAATTTGAATAGTATTGTATTGAACACAATAAATTGTGCAAACACGTTATGTATTGTGGAAGTATTTTAAAAGCAGAGATATAAAATAAATATCTGAAGCAAGATCAATATTCAAGTTCGATTCGATTATGGTACATTCTTTCTTTTTAAAATAATTATATTCGGATTTAAGTATATTTCATTGTTATACTTATAAAAACTTCCATGCAAATTTTTGAATGTTAGAATTTTACTATGCAAGAACAAGAATTTCTAAAAGTTTTTATTAATTATCTATTTATATATATAAAACATAATTCGAGAAACTCGCTAATTAAAGAACGCCGATAAATCTTTCAAATTCTACATGTGATTATATGTGATTATTCTATTATGTGATTATACTAAATGTAATATTAGTATAATCACATAATACATAAGAATAATATTGAGTAGTAATTTAAAATAAATAAAGGAGGCGGAAAATATTTTGAAACAATCTTTATCAAAACAAGGCAAACGATTACTTTCAAAGAACCATGGATCACCACATCTATCGTTAATAATGATCATTTGTGTGCTGGGTTGAATGCCGGAACTTTTTTTTCCATATCCGGCATCATCCTGTTATGTTATAAACACACCCATCGTAACATCCTGTTATTGATGTTCCACTTTTGGATATTCGTGTTGCCGGAAAAAAAGGCATTTTGAATGAAATAATTGCTTTAAGGTCAATGAAGAACTTATGTCTAATTATCATTTTAAATTTGTTAATGCTCAAAAAAAGACCCGAATATGATAATAAAAAAGGCGAAAAATATAATTAATCTTGTGTGTTAAAAGAATTATGAACAAGTGTCACGGGACTTGTATTTAATTTAATTTTTTCGAACATGTCATTTAACTTAACTTATTTGCTTATTTTGAAACCGTTTTGTGGCAACTTTTTTTTGTTTTGTGATCTCGAAAAATATTCAGTTGGATATTCTATTGGGGGAAGAAAACGCTTTTCAGTGATATTGTTATAAAAATAATATTCTAGCTCTAGAGAGATGCTTATTTTTTTTTATTTCTAGGCACAATTTCCAGAACGCAAATATCTATGGATTTTCTTAATTTATATATATATATATATATATATAAATTCCGAAAAGAGATAAAACTATTTTTAAAGCAGATTGGTACATTTTTTACCTTTTCCAATACTTCCAAGTTAATTTGAAACGAAATATTGTATAACTTCTCTAAAAATTCACGAAATTTTGAAAATTTCTATCTTTTGACCTTTTTTGTACATAAAACTGTTTTTAAAAAAGGTAGTTTTTTGTTTCGGGGAACCGTAAAAATACAAAGAAAATAATTGTCGAAATCGCCACCTGCAATAATAATTAATGATGGTAAACCTACCACAGAATTCAAGGGCTTATGGTGTATGTGCGAGAGACTTTTGCAACTTTCGGAGAGTTTGTGGACAAACATATTCCTTGTATATATGAAAAACAGAGTAAAGAAAGCAGTTACACAAGAAAAATCCCGTGCAACACCGAGCCATGCAGCTATATATGGATGTAAATTAATATTTTTTTTGAAAAACTAAAACAGTATTGTTTTTTATAATTCATTACCAAATTATTTATTTTTTTTAAAAAAAAATCGTACAGTGGCTGCCTTTTATTGGATAAAATTATATTAGTTTTGCAAATTATTAATCGAAAATAGAAATTTGACTTCCTCCCTGAGGAAAAAAAGAGGAGGAAAGAGTTTTATACTCGGAAAAGCCCGTACAGCGCCGGGCTGAACGAGGGAAAATAAATATTCCTAACAAGGAAAAGAAATGGAAGAAATTTTGGAAAAAAGGGAATTTTAGGGATATAAATATATAAATCACTCTCTTAGAAGTGCTGACGTCGAGAGGGAATTCGGAAATTTCCATGGGGATAAAGTTATATACTCGGTAAGAGCCCGCGCAACGCCGGGCTAATTGAACGGGAAACAGGCCCGTCCGACGGCCAAAGAGGTGGAAGAAATTTCGAAAAAGGGTATTTTAATGATATATTAATATGGAAGTCACAAACACATCAGGAAGTGCTTACACCTAGACGGGAAGGGGAAATTTTTAAGGCAAAAATTTATACACTTGAAGAAGTCCGTTCAAC
>BMAO01025164.1:0-42248 GCA_019973975.1 Trichonephila clavata | reverse complement strand
AAATATTAAAACACAGATATATCACATATGAATTTTAAATAAATTGTTCCTATTGCATTTCCTCTTAAAAGTTAAGCAAACAATTTTTAATTATCTTAATGGAAAAAAATTTTTAATAAAAAAAAAAAAAACTTGATTTCAAAAAGATTTTTTGAAAAAATTTCCATTTTTAAATTTTTTATAGTTAAAAATAATCAAATCACTCACCTAATAGAAATGATGAAATTTTATGTTCATCATTGATATTAATAAAAAAAAATGAAATAATTGCTCAATAATTTTATGATTAAAAAGTTTATTATTAAACTGTTTCAAGTTTTTAATTAAAAACTATATACTATAGCAGAAACTAACTTTACTTCTTGGTCACAAAGAAATATGCCAAGCTTGTTAAAAAATCACTTACCTCTTACTAGGTAAATTTTGCAAGGTAGAAAATTTATATTGTGTACACTAAAAAAAATTATTCCAGAATAATATTTTAATGCCTATAGTTAAATTTAAGTAATTTAATTTTAAGAATATCTTTTATATTTTATATGACATCTTGGTAAGTAAAACAATTTTATTACAACAAAAAGAAAATAATGTTCATCTATCAAACCTTTAGTAATATATATATATATAATGCTTTTTTATACATAAAAACCTAATTCTATACTTTTCTAATGGATCAAAATCAAGCTCCACTACTTCTATGCATTGAAAACTACCCATGGGTTCAGTTTGCTAAGATGTGGTTTCATTTTGTGTGATGTAGCAAGATACACTGGATTATTAAAAAACATCTTTCTGTTAAGGAAAGAAAATTCATCAAATTTTACATTTACTTCATTTTCAAAAATTAGCATGTACTACCATTATTAGTTTTAGCTCATGAACGACTTTCAAAATTTTAAAATCATTTAAATATCAGAAAATTTAAACATTGATTGACTTACAGGAGCATTATCATTAGGCAAGAAAAAAGCTGATAAATGAAAAACATTCCTTTTGAAAATACTTACATAATCATAATTCTCTAGGCTTTTTTGAGGTGATCGGCTGTCCTTACGAGCAAAACTGGGAGAACGACTGACACTTTTGCTTGGAGAACGACTCCTAGATACAGATTTGCTAGGAGTGCGTACTTTCTTCTTGGATTTTTCAGATTTCCTGCGACTCTTTTCAACAGACCTTTAACAAAGATAAATTAAATATTAAAAGCTTTAAAAAAAATCCCCAAAAAATTAAAAATAAAAGTCTAATATTTGGAAAATTGTTTAAATTGTAAAACTTTTATATATATACATATTTTGTCAATTTTTTAAATTAAATGATGGATATAAGTAGTAGTGTACAAAGCATTCTTGAACACTATCAGGTTGAATGGAATTTTACCTGGATCTGCTCCGTGATCGAGATTTTGATGGAGATGCAGATACACTGGGTGATCTGTACTTCATTCTCTTGTCCCTACTTACACTTCTACTTTTCTGACGATATCCAGAAAAACTCCTCCTACGACGATCAGGACTTCTTGAGCGGCTGGCCGATACACTTCGCCTGGAGAAGGAAAGAATGAGTAATAAAATTAATGGCAAACATTTAAATCAAATAAATTTTAGTTTGTTTATTAGATTCTATTTAAAAAAAATTAAAGATTGCATGTTCTTTAATAACTGAAATAAATAACAAAAGTTAAATTGTGGAAATATTTACTTATTGCGATACGACCTTGATCTGGATCTTGAACGAGAGCGATTTCTAGACGAACGAGGGTAGTATCTATCTCTATCCTGATCAGGGCAATCTCGAGCCCAATGTCCTGTTCGGCAGCAACGATAACACTCTTCACTATTCTGTGTGCCGAAGATACAAAAAAATTTCAGGAAACATATTCAAGACATGTTAGAAATGTATATTGACAAGAATATTTAACATATTGCACAAACAAAAGCAATCTTTTACATCTAAAAAAATTTATAGAACAGCATTTGACAATTTGCTAATATACTCATTCAATATTACATGGACATTTAAAAATACACACACACATTGTAATACATTATTTTTTCTAAGTCATATTCGAAAATATATATTCTTTCTTTAAAATACTTAATAAAAAATTTCCTAGTGAATTATTTATAAGGAAAGACTTCAGGATACTGTTTAAATTTTAACATATAATGTCAAATGTATAAAATGATTCAAATTTTGAAGAATTTTTCTTTTATCAAATATATATACATGTCCATCTGTGTACACACAAACACATTATATATATAAGGTCTGTATAAAAATCCATATTACTATAATGCATTTTCCACAATTTTTCTTAAATAAGTAATTTTAAACCAAATAAACATTTAATCAAGTTACCTGACGAGATGATCTTCCATAGCTGTCTCGCTGAAAATGGAACACATAAATTACTAAAATTAAATGGCAAATATAAAAATACAGTTGACAAATTTCAGAACAAGCATTTTTGGTAAATATTAACTTTCAGATAGCAACATTATGCTACTTTCTCTATTTAGTTACCATCTGAAATTTTTTTAAACAATATGGCAAAAATATTAAATTTAGGGCAACATATCCAATATTCAAATATATATATAACTAAAAGGATAAAACAGATATGGACTATACAAGAGTACATTAATTTAAGAATATTTTTGATGCCTAAAAATAAAAGAAACATCCTAAATAAAAAAAATTAGGGTTTTCCATGTATTTAAAATGGCACGTAACCAATTTTCCTTAACAGAATTATGGGAAAAAGAATAGAATTTCAAAAGTACTTCATGGAAGATAATTAAGATACATTCACAAATAATTGAGATATAATTTAATGGAGCTTCAAATTAAAATTCGTAAAAGCAATAAACAACCAATGTCCCCCTCAGAGGGCCACGGTAAAAAGGTTGGGAAGCACTGCACTAAATTAATGGTTACCAAAGTGGTCCCTACAAATCCCCAGAGGTGTTTGATATCATTCAGGGGTCCGTGTGAGGTTTAATTTAAATATTAAAATAGTAGCAAATTTTACATCTTGAGTAAAATATAAATAAAGTGCTTAAAATACAGTATGTTATTTAAGTGCTAAGAATTATGTAATACCTTTTGTGAATGAACATTGACAAAATTTATTTCCACTGATTTGTCATTTGTAGTAACAGTGATGCACACACACAACTTGTTACTAAGTTATTGTTCAATTTACTTCATCAAATTTAAGCTTTAGATATCCATCAACATACTAACAACAAAGCAATAATGAAACAAAATAAAATCTTCAAAAATGTATGAAAATAAAAAAATCCACTGACACTTGTATTTAAAATTCCAGATGGTACTATGTTCCACAAACTAGCCTTTCGACATTATAAAAAAAGAATTCTGACGAGTAATAATACAGTACAAAGAGAGATTGACAAAATTGATCATTGTGTAGAAAATTCTTTATGAGAGTACTTAAAAACATCTGAATTTTCTATAGAGCTTGACCAGACAACTATACCAGGAAATGAAGCTTTACTTATAGTTCATGTAAGATTTGTAAAAGAAGGAAAATTTTACCAAGAACTGTTATTTGCTAAATGTTTGGAAACCGATATGAAAAGAGAAACGTCATTTACTGAATTACAAAGATAGATAGATGCAAAAGCTATACGCTTGGCTAATATCATTTCTGTTGCTGACAGTGCTCCAGCAATTGTAGGAAGATACCGAGGCTTTCTGGCATATATTTAAAACAAGCTGTACCGAATGATTATTCAGTAGATTGTGTCATTCATCAACATAATATTGTTGCAAAAAAAAATCTTAGTGAACGTTTACTTAGATCTCGTCATTAGAGCAGTTAACAATTGAAAGGAATGCCTTCAATGAAAGATTATTTGCTCAACTTTGTTTAGAAAATGACGAACACTATAATCCTTTATTACTTCCCACAGAAGTACATTGGGGGTTATCTAAAAAAGCATGTTTAAATCGATTTTATGTGCTTTTTGATTCAGTGTTAGAAGTGTTGGAAAGCAAAGACAATGCTTTGTGACACAATTTAATTAACTTAAAAATAGCATAGCCAACATGACTTGCAAAATTTAATGAAACTAATTAGATACTACAAGGTGACTAATTAAATTTAATCAAAACTACAAGCATAATAACTGCTTTTGTTGCAAAACTTTCAGTGAAAACAAAAATTGAGATGAGGAAAACGTTGTTTTCCATATCTTTCGAAATTGCAAAATAGAATTTAAGATTTGCTTGCTTATTGTCAACAAAACACCTAACCGCTTCTCATTCAGACCTGAATCAAAGTTTTGAAAACATTCCTCTCTCGGGCATTCCCAACAAGGTGTTGAACCGTTTTATGCTTGGACAATCTCAGATCCTACTAAAACAGCAGAAGCTTACTGAAATATCTACAAATGAGGAACTTAAACCAATGTTTGAACAACAATACCATAAATTCTGGTTACACAAACAGATTCCAATTTTATATCCTGCATTATGGGTTATTGTACAGAAGTTGACTGCTTTCCCGTCTACCTATTTGGTGGAATATGGATTCAGTGTCATTAACAAATCTCATAAAAAAAAATTATAAAACAATACTAAAAATTCGTTCAAATTTTTTTTTTTTAATTTGTAATTTTTATACTATGTATTTACGTAGCTTTTTTACTTGGGAAGCTGTGGGCAAGTTTTGATTGTAAAAAGAGGTTCAGGGGTCAAAAAAGTTTGGGAATCACTGCACTAAATGAATGTATTGCAATTTTATAGCATGTAATCATAGCATTTGAAATAATTTTACTATAGCTTACATTTAAATATATGAAATTTTCCTTTAATTAGCACCTTTTCAAGCAGTCAATTTAATGTTCAAATGCATCATTTTGCTACAACTTCGAGTCAAGTGCAACCAACTCATACACTTATTTCTATCATCTACAGGCGGGGTGGGTATTTAGTCGATCACGATCGACAGGTGGACTGCCAAGACATTTTGGGGTGACCGCCTTCACATAAGATCTTAGTCGTGCATACTAAAAGAAACACAGGGGGTTATCAAAATACTGGAAACACCTGTGAGTAAAAGTGATATTTCTGAATGCACTTCGTATGCATTAAAGTATAATAATAGCTACCAGATTTTTTTTTTAAATAGATATGTACATATTCTGATAATATTCGTTAGCTTTATTGGAGTTATGTAAGACTTGGATTTTTTTTCAAAATCATAAAATGTTGGATCTCTCAGATTTTCAAAGAGGTCAAATTGTGGGAACCCGTCTAGCTGGAGCAAGTGTGACCGAAACATCTCAGTATGTAGAGGTTTCTAGGGGTACGGTGTCTGAAGTCATGACCGCTTACACACTGCAAGACAAGCTCGACAAAGCAAAATAGTGGAAAGAGAAATATGTGTTAAATATTCTCTTTATCTCTCTTGAAACACAAAATTTTTTCCTCTTCAAAAGGACGCAATTTTAGAAGAATAACTTTTGGAATTTAATGGACGAAGTAAAGTATCCTAATTTAAAAAAAGCTGCAATTCATTTAGCATCGTCCTTTTGCTCTACCTGCCTATGCGAATCTACATTTTCAACGACAGACATAATTAAAACAACGTATCATTCCCATTTCACAGACGGCCACTTAGAACCCATTGCAAGATTAACAGTTAGTAATTATATTCCGATATTCAAGATTGGTACAGATAGTATGCAGACTAAATCTTCTACTGCGACTTTAACTACGAGAACTAACTATAAATTAAAATGATTTATTTTTTATGTATTTTGAATTGTTTGATAATAAAAGCATCATTTGACATTAAATTCGTGGGTATAAATATTATGTTTCTATTTTGCGTTTTACTTAAAACACAGTTTTAAAAGTGTAAGTTTTTTTACTGTTGATTTGTAGGTAAGTACATATTCTGTTTTATTATTGTTATAATATAAATATTGTTGAGCTTTTTTTTTTGCTTATCACACCTACGCCACAGAGTAGACCGCAACACCTTGGAAAAATTAGAAGTAGACCATGTCGTGTAAAAGTTTGCCCACCCCTGATCTACAGCATGAAGACATTTTCTTTGGCAAAATACAGGGGAAATAAAATGTAAGAAGTAATGAAAAAATAATTAAATACTACTGAATGCAGCTTACTCCTTGTTCAGTAAGTTTATATAGAATGCTTTCCTTGAATTCTTTGGCGTAAAATTCCCTGTATGCCACAAAATCATTCAAAGAAACAATTTCCTCTGGACAAAGCTTTAATCCCCATCATGGGGTTAGAAAGATAGAAAAATGTACAGTATATTTTCAATTTCACAGTAAAAACAGCTTATATCACTTTTTTTAAGCTAATGTGCTAAGATATAATAGCTTACAATTTTCTTATACTATTTACTTCCATTGTTTCAGCTGTTAAATTTAATTGTGCATATAGGATTGTTCTAATAATTTATTACAAATTTATTTGGAAATGTTCATACAATCAGGAGAAAAGAAAAAAAATGGTAAAGCTAAATGAAGGAATCTGCTAAAAATACATATTAATATAAAAATATTCAATTATACAGTGTTATTTGAATTTTTTTATGAAAAAGTATGAGCTCATAGTTGTATAACTTAGTGCATCAGTTTCCCAGCACCCCAACAATTCTTACATTAGTTACGTTAATTCAGTATACACCAAGGCTAATTGAACTTTAAATATTTTGCAAGAGTTAACTAGTAGAGTTTAGAAATAGATCTCAAATTACTGTTTTTATAGGAAATAATTTGTATTTCCATAAAATACCAAGAATGGGGAAAATCCTTTGATCAAAGTTGAATTTATGCAATATTTAATATCTAATATTCCCCAAAATGTTAAAAATATAAAAAAATTTATTAAATTGCATACCTAATTTTGCTTAACTACTGAACAAGATACAATTAGCCCTATTGATTTCATGGACAAGCATGCAATAATTGATTTTCTAAAATTATGCATTAGGACAGTCTTTTCTACATCACAAAGAAATTAAAATTTTAGCCTTGAGATTTACTTACTCTGAAATTGGAATTCCTTGGATAATTTGAGCTGTCCTGTAATCATAATAAAAGATTGATATTTATAATTTGTTTTATAGAATTCAACAATTAAATAAAATGCAAAAAGGAAAATGAAGTTTTTTTAAAATTTTTTACTTAATTCAAGAATTAATACTATAATTTGTTTCCAAAAAATATTCTCATAATCTGGAAATACAAATTTTTTTTTTGTTTGCTTATTTTTAATAATGGGCTCAATTCATGACGATCACATGATCAAGACAAACATGTGTTATCCATTTAATTTAAAACATACTTAACTAATTTTGTACTTGTTCTATCTGTAAGACTTATACATAAAATTTCAAATTTGGGTAAAGATATTCAAATGTTATAAAAAAATTTCTTCAAAAAAACTAAATTTTTTTTTTAAATCTATTTTATGCAAGTATTTTAAATAAAATACATTTGGTATACCTATGTGCTTAATAATTGTTGACAAATATGTACTTTAGGAGAAAGTTTTTTGTAAAGAACAAAAGTAGGTAATTACAAGAAGCACATAAACTGATTAGTTGGAATTGAATGATTGTTTTTATTCTGTGACTATGATGTCACATGAGTTTTTGAACAGACTGGCTAGAAACATGTTATCAATATCATGTGACTATGACTTCTCATGAATTTATCCCATTCTAACATTTTAATTTTCTTTCACCTAATTTTCATGTACTGCATTAGATTTTGCATAAGCATAACTTTATTTTTGATACTGTAACAATATACAAAAATATTGAAAACATGAATTGGCTTAAATTTTTTAAAGAGTATTCAAGTATTAAATCTATTTTCATTTTTTCAAATTATTATTTATTTGAATTTAGCAGATCATGTTTTCCTTACAAGTACAAAATAAAAGAAATTACAAATTCAGAAAACACACACATAATAGCTCGAGATAAATCTTTTAAAATAAATCTGTATAATTTTAAAGAGGCTTTGTACAGGTTATATTGTTGGTTATTAAAATAACATTTTTATAATTATGGAGGTAGAAATTGTGATTCTCTCAAAATATCACAAACTATTTTTAATTTTAAATTAGTAAATAATGTTTTCCTTCAACAAAAGGCTATTCTCTCCCAATTTATGTGTATTATCTTTTTCAGTCCAAGAATGGACCCTGGTTACACTAAAGGTATGAATGGTTCAAAACATTAAAAATTAAATTCTTACATAAAATTTTTTTTCAAGAACAATAATTTTATGAATTATGATTTGACATATAATACTCACCCTTGAACGGTAAGAAGGTCCTCGAGCCCATTCTACCACTATGCTTTGACCTTTGATTTCTCTGCCATTTTCATACTTAATAGCATCCTTTAATTCATGGAAAAAAAATCAAATGCAAAATTTTTATACACAGATTTCTTAGTTTAAAATAAAGAAAACATCACTTATACAGAGATTAGAATTTAGTCAATATAAAAGTTTTAATTCTATAAATTTTACTAAAAAATAAGCACATTTGATACAAAATGTGCTTTTACAATTTACATATATCTAAAGCATGGGTAGGTTCACGAAACAGGATCTGTATCTCAGTAATGTTAAAAATAGGTATTTTTAAGGAACATTTATAAACATTCTATTGAATAAAAATCTCCAATTTTTTTTACTGAATGCTCTTTGTACATACTTTGTAAATAATACATACTTTAATCAGAGATTTTATGGATAGAATGTCTAGTTATTTTTTAAAAAAATATTTGTGCTTTTTTTTTCTTCACACAAAAACAGTGAAATTTTATGTTTAATGCTATAAATTAAGTCAGAATATTTTTTTGAAGAAATCCCTCGATTAAATAATGTATTAGAGTGTAATTATTAATTATGCAAAGTTATAAGCTGTTAAATGCAGTAGTTTAGGAACAAATGTTCCTTATACGGTAAAAATTTTATGTTTTGAGAAAAATGGATTTTAGTAAAAAACTTACTTGTAATTAGCGCATACCGGCTCCATAGCTTGGATTATTAATTTTTTCCTCTTAAAGAATGGTTGTCTAAAGTGCAGCCTACGGGTCAAATGCGGCCCAAAAGCTTTTAAAATGCGGCCCAAACACAAATTATAAAAATATTTCAATTTACATATTTTTATTAAAAAAAATAAGCGTATGCACAAAATATTCTGCATTAATTTTCGATTTAAAAGAAAATTTCAAGCTTTTTGAAAAAAAAAAAAACGAAGATAATTTCTATATATTTTCTACCCCGTTTTCATTAGAAATAAATAAATTACCTTCAATGGAATGCATTGAACTGCAAAGTGACATTCAACCGAAAGAAAAATTTGGGAATGTTTCTGTACTGGAATTTTATAAAGATTACCTACACCGCATGATAAATATCCTCATTTTTACACTCATGTTTTATAAATGTCTTCAGCTTTTGCCCGTACTTACATTTGTGAACAGTTATTTTCCAAGAATGAAGCATTAAAAAATAAATAAATAGAACAAAGATCACTGACAAATAACTTGAAAATGCATTAAGAATTGCAATTTCGAGCCCGATATTGATTTACTTGTTCAACACAAAAGCAAACTCATTCATCTCATTAACTTGATTTTTCTCCATCTTTATGAAATCCAAATCAAATGAAACAAAACTTTTACAAATTAAAAATAAACGTGTGCCTATTCATGTCTAATTCAAATTTTTTTAAAAATAATAAAAATAAGTTAATTTATTCTAATAAAGCTACATAGAGTTAATTTTTATTTCAATTTGTTAAAAAAATATTGTATGTTTGGCCCAGAAAAGAAATTTTTGCAATGCGGCCCACAAGCATTCGTAGTTTAGACACCCATGTCTTAAAGTATCCTCTAATATGCATTTTTTATGCCTACTTTTCACCCTTGCTTCTCCAGATTTTTGTAAAATGTCATAATTAGCTTTTCATAGTCTCTCCCGATCAGCTGCTTCCATTGCTCAAGCTAAGTAATAACCTGGAAATATACCTAATGTTGCAAGAACATGACATTTAGTAATGTTACCTTGATTATAGGAGGAGATAGCTTCCAGTATCAGTTTTTAATGTGCCCAATTGCACAAAAATGTTTGGTATCCGTGACCAGATTATACTGTGTACATTCTCGTTACAGTTTTGTGTGATACAATTTAGCATTTCTGATGGCAAGGTGTTCTTGTGTATATATACTTCACCTGTAATAATTGCTTCGTTTGTTGGGCACAGACCCTGTTGTGGATATGCATCTGTAGATGCTTTATGGAAATATGTAGCCCAAACCGCTTGCTTCATTGAATTAATACTACCAGTATTGTTTCTGATAGCCAATCCATAATAGTGCTGTAATTGGTCAATTTCAGCATCTGTACATCTACTGAGACCACCCAATGCTTTTTTGTCACTTATTTCTTACAAATCATTTTTAGATTTAAAGCTCATAGTCGAGTCCTCATCCGTTTCTTGACACAGCCAACACATTCCAGTTTTTCAATACCTGTATCTCAATACGGCTGCATCTCGTTAACTGCTTTATATGGTCTGGAGTCGCCATCTCCCAAAAATTTGGTATATGGCAGGTCATTCAAACTTTCAGAGCGTTGGAATATTTTGATGGCTCCTGAAACTTCCACTATTTCCTAAATGATTAGCCGTACAGTACTCATTATGCATTTTGTTGGGACACTTGCAAAATCTTGATAAAATTGAAGCATCACGCACTTTGCCAGTATCAACACTTGTTGCAATGACAGCGCCATTCAAAGACGTATGCCCCCGCTTATGCCAAGTATCATTAATAACAACTGGTATGTCAGAATTTCTGCCGATATATCTGGCTTCTTTAGATGCAATTTGCATACTCACCGTAGCCACAGTCTTTATGGCTGTGTCTAATCCTGATTCCTTTTCATTAAATCTTTGTGATGGAGTTGGCAAATTCATAACTCCACACAAAATTTTAGCGGAAGACTTACCTTTACCAATACATTTCATTGCATATGAAAACCTGGTATTAACTTCACAATGCTTTAGAACACTTTTCCATTACATGAAATCATATATGTATCAGTATTTATATATATATATAGAAATGGTTGGCTGAATTCACAAGTTTCACAAGAAACAGAAAATTCTGTGGCCAAGCCTTGAACTTTTCTTAAAAATTTAATTGAAATTATTGAACTATTATTTTTGGATTCTTTACATACAACAGATATTTTTATAGCTTCAGACAATAAAGTCATTTATAACTTCCATTTTCTCCAAGAAAATTGCTGTAAGATATACAAAATTTCAGCTTCTTAGCTGAAGCAGAAACATTCAAAATTTTAATTGATTCACTTACCTTTGACTGACAATGTAAGCCAGTAACTTTTCGTTTCTTAAAAGTACAATTTGTGAATCTTTGCATTGTTTTCAGAAACGGTTCACAAAACAAAAATTACTCAAGAAAACAGCATGTTTCAAATAGTAAACAAGCATTCGATTCACTTCATTTTTTCTACTAGAAGTTGCCGTTCAAAGTATTTTCAATAATAATGAAAAAAAAAAAAGAGTAAAAATGCAGGGCTTACTATGCAGAAAAAAGTTTTGTTTATGTACGAATGGGTTTGGCAGGTAGACTGACAGGTGGTAAAACATTTTCAAAAAATTATTAAAAATACTTCTACTGCACGTAGATGATAATTTTTTGCTTATTAGAAGCATAGAAATTAATATTTTATTAAAATGTGAAAAATGTGTTTGGGGCCGAAACTCATGAACCTACCCTATTATTACCAGAAATTTCTTTCCTTAACATGCTTTGAATACTATAGAAATATACTAAGTTTTCTTTTTTGTAAACTGAAAAATGTTTTTAAACCTGAAATAACACGTTTGATATTAACTTGTTCCAAAAATATTTATATACATTTGATTTAATTCAGATAAACATAATTCTATCAATTTTTGGTGTGTGCTAATTCTCTTGTTACTGTATATTATTCTCATATTCAAAAATTGAGAAAAAAATTACAAACCAATTACACATTTCTTTATTGAATTACATTATTAGAAAACCAATAGTATATATGCAGATAAATCTGGAAAGAAAACAATTAGAATTTTATAATTTTATGCTGCAATTCTTGGCTGTTCCCTATTGATGACTGGCATCAAAGATATTCACATTTAATTTCCATCATCATAGCCACAAAAAAATAAACCCTGCTTCTTTAGAATGAAAAATAAAATGTAATACCTATTCCTGCTTCAGATGGAGAATCATAGGCATATGGATCACTAAAGGTATTTTTGGAAAGACCAGTAAGGCAATGGCTGAGATATGCTACGCAGAGGCAATGCTTTCGGTCTTGCCGGCAGAGAAATGGCAATTGGATATTACACTCAAGATCTTTGTAACACATTAGGAATGGGAGGCTATTTTTTGGAGACGTATAGGAAGAATCATAATAGAACTTGGCAAGGCTCTTTAAGTCTACAAACTCTGTACAATGGAAACAATGTAGTGGCACAAGGATTTGGCATGGCCTGAGATGTGGAAGCAGTTTGCAACTGGATTATCTCCAATAGAATAGTTAAAATCAATAATTATTAAATAAGTCAAAAGGCAATGGAATATTTTTGAAGTAAATAAAGAGATCACTCATACTTTCCTTTTTTTTTATTATAACACACAACATAAGACCTTTGTACCTTTTTTTTAATATGAAGAAATCAGAAATGAGTTCCTTATTACTCCTAGTTTCAATTATCGTGAATAAAACTGGGTTTATAATAAAATTATTGAAAATATCCTTATAACAGTTTGGAATTTAATATCTTTAAAATTTACAAAATGTTGGGAAATTTTCAAAAATCAAACTTTTTAGGGATTATGTAATATTTATTCCTGCTTATTTTTAAAATTTTAGCTTTTAATTAAAATATACACTACTTGATATATGTTGATAAAAATTACTTAATAAACTTTTTAAAACTAAAGTCTTAGGTACACATACATTTTTAATTAACTTTATTTTTAAAAACAAAAAAATGCTGTTATGTTTTCAAGGGATATAATTATCAAACCTAAGCAAAATTTTTATATACATGCAGATCAGCAACTTTAAAAAAATTACAAAAAATAAAAAGATATTTATAAAAAAAATTAGAAAAAAGCAACTTTAAGATTAAGACATTAACACGTAAGAATTAATAAAAATTGTGTTTTTACAACACAATTTTAGAATACATTAGTAGTAATAATTGTTTTCTAAATAAAAAATGCAATTTATTTTTAAAAATTAAACACGTCTTTTCTACGTAAACTTGGTAGATTTGCTTTCTCCCATTAACAAGTCTGATAATTGATTCCTAAAACAAATACAAATTAGTTATCTTATATACATATACCATTTAAAATACCCCATGTGTCTGTCAATCTGTCTTTGTCAATTTTTTAGACTAATAAAACGCAAGAAAAAGATTTCTTAAAATGATTCGCTTTTCATGATTGTCTGAAAAAAACTACCCAATTTAAAGATGAGTTAAAATTATGCATGCATATTAATTTTAAAAACCTACATATTTAACAAATTCATAAGATGCAACTTTTAAACCATATATTATTGCTGAAACATTTTTACTTAGTTAACATCCCAATAAAAAATACTTTCACTATAATAGTTTTAAATAGGTTTTTTGATGATAAAAAATTCAAGTGAATAATAAGGTTGAAAAAATCAGTTTTGTGACCTTTAGAAACAAGATTGCTAAAAATTTCAACTTTACAACCTGTGAGTTTACAACCAATTTCAACTTTACACAGTGAATCTAGGTATCGTCATTAAAGAAAAAAAAAGGAATTTATTCAACACTAAAATACATTTAATGCAATTAAGAAAAAATATACAATAAATGAAAATCGGTTTAGAATCTCTAAGAATGAGTTAAGAAAAAGACTTATAAAACTCAATAATAACATATATATTAAAAGTACAAAAACATCAAACAAATTAAAGATTTAATTCTTACTTCTGCATCCCGCTTGTCATCATAATCGACAAAAGCATAAGCCATACCAGTTCCTAGAAAAAAATAAAATAAACATATAACCTATACTTTTATATCATCAATAAGTCAACCACAAAGCAATAATTTAGCATTTAAGCAATAATTAGAAAAGAAAAATAAAGCAACTCTCCTTTTCTAGTTGAAATCAAAATCAAATCTGGCAATAGGAAGAGAAATTTAAAATTTTACATAATTTCTATCATTTTTTTATTCATGTACTTCACTCACTCAGTAAAACTTTTTATTGAAAAAAACCCTCAAAGATGAAAGAAAAATTTTCAGAAACCAATACACAATTTGGAAATTTTAAACTATTGTAACATAGTAAATATGTCAAAATGTGACTTTTTGATATTTCATTTAAAAGTGCTGTTACTAATCAGATTTATACTTTAAAAATTATAAAGTTTATTAACCTGTAAATAACACATATTGCAATTTCAAATGTTTAAATTCTAGATTTATTTGGTAAAATGCAAGTATCTTAAAATGTACCTACTTCCAAAACCTCTTCTTCCGGTAGATCCAAACATTCCTATAATGAATTAAATAAACATTAATTCAGAAAATATATATTATTACATATATATTTTCTGTGTATTTGTATGAAATGTTCTTTTAGTACAAAATAATGAGATAAAGTATTCATAAAAAATTTATTTAAGCTTTGTAAACAGTAAAATTATTCAGCACATATTTAAATTATTAATGAACACAACTAAATATTTTGATGTTCAGGTTTTGATCAATAATATTACTTTAATAAATAGCTCATTTCAATTCAAAATTTGTTAAGGAGAGAGCATTCAATAGAGGAAAAACTGAAAGAATGTATTAATTGATTTAATTGTATATATAAGATTATATAATTGACAGCTTAATTATTTTCTATGTGAAGTATTGCTGTAATACAACAAATATATAATCCTCAGATTTTAAGAAAATTATTACAAAAATTCTACATTGCCCCCAAAACAAAGTAAATTTGGAGGAAAAATTAGTTATAACATTACAAAACATCAAATTTAATCAAACAAAATTCTCTTCACTTTTTCTCAAAACTTTTATGATTAAGTGTTCCCTTTATTTTTAAAGCAAACACAATCACTTTTAGAAATCTTCATAATGCATAAACTGTGACTAACATCACTAAAATGTAAACATGTTCTGCAACTTCTAAATAAGAAATCTATTGTTTAAAAATTAAATAAAAATAATTACATTAAGGAAGCAATAACAAATTAAGAAGTTCAGCATTATAAGTAAGGGCATTTAGTTTCAATTTTTTTTAAAAAACAAATAGTTCTGTACATTTTTAAATTTTATTCTACATTCTTTCCACTGGCGTAGCTAGTTCCGAGTGGGCCCTGTATCAAAATTCCTTCTGGGCCTTTTTTTAGGTATGAGAGCCCTGTTAGTAGAACTATAGTTATACCCCCTGTACCTTGGGGGCCCTGTATCATTGATACGGCTGTAGCTATGCCCTTAACTCCATGATGAAGACTCATCCATTGAAACTGTGTTACTAATGTTGCACAATTACCAACCCCTTTGTTGTATGCTCATATTTTTAACAAATTACCATCACTTCAAGCATCAAGGTTAAGTTTTGGAGAATGTTTTTTTAAAAAAAATATTTGTGAAAATGTTGATAACAAATACAAATACAATCCTACACAGTAACCACATCATACATATCTCCCTTACTTTCCAAATCAAACTTTTCTAAATATGATTTAAACACGTAAAATGATATGAAGACAATATTCATAAACCAAATGAATCAACAGAAAATAGTTGTAAACAAAAATAAACAGAATTTTAATCCAAGTCACATTCAGTAATTACATTTCTAATAATTTTTTTAAAAAAGCATCAAGACTATTAATAAAAACACAATAGAATACTATATTTGTACAAAATTATACATCACTATACCCCCCCCTATTTTATAATAACCCCTTAACTGCAGATAAATAGTTATGCGATTTGCTCCTCAGCGTCACTGTTCTTCAGATAGGCGAGTGTATTGGAGGAAAAGAAATGGCATAAATAAGCAAATCCTTTGCAAACACTATCAAGGTCATTTTACTGAATTCCAAAGCCTTCAGAATAGTTTTACTGATAGCCCTGAAACATGGATTGACTGTTTATTACTGTTGGACTTTGCAGCAATGCAAGGGTTGTTGGTGATGGTCCTTGTAATTTTTTACCAGGATCAACCGATGAAGATGACATGAGCAAGTACCTCACTCTCCAAATTTTCATATGACACCAAAGTAAGAGCATTGAAACTTGACAAATTTTATTTGTATTAGTTCCTTTAGTTGTTATTTAGTGGCACCAGAACTCAAACCAATGACTCATCAGTAGCAACTACAGACTTGGCTAACACGATCAATATGCAAAATTTGGTACTTAAGTCCCATCGTAACAATGCCAAGGTTCGAGATCACTCGCCAAGTTGACACCCCAATTTCACATATGTCATACTAGTTGAATTTCAATTCACAAAATTTTGCCAATGCAGTTGCAATAATACATAAGTACCCAAAATTCTGATGGTCATGTGTTCTTGTGTGTGATTGCTATTTTATAAATCCCAAAACGTATTTTGTAACCCTTTGAAGCGCGGAAAAATAAATTCGCTGAATTTTTCAAAATAAAATTATAAATGCAATGTATAGAACCTAAGAACAGAGAAAATACCTTTAAAAAAAATTACAGTACATTCCCCCCAAGGGGGGAGGTGGTTTCACAGAAGTACCACCGCGCACCTACGATATAATTCTCGGATGAACAATATATGATTTGCGTCAGATTTGTAAGAATATTCTTTATATATTTTGTAATAAATTTACTAAAATATGCAATATTAAGTATTAGAATTACTTTTTAAATATTAAATAATACAAAATATAACTATAAGCGATTGAAATCAACTTCAATAGCCAGCAAAGTTTTTTTTCATTGTTTCTTTATTATTAAATTATTAAAACCCCATGCAGTAATACTGAAATAATAAACCCCTCCCCAAAATCAATGGCAAAACCCCCATAAATTAATAGTTATTTCACTGCCTGAGTCAAAGAAAAGAAAAAAGGGCTAAATCTCTCACGTGTATGTGCTATAAGCTGGAGAAGAAACTGACAATTTTCATGTTCTAGGTGCACGGTGGTATCAGTCTGAAACCACCCAAAAATATCTTTATATAAGGCACTTCTTTTCATAATTTATCATAATAAAAATTAGTTATGCTATGAAGAGCATATGCAGCAAAAATGTACATACCTTACTTTGAATTTTTGTCTATTTTTATTTGCTAAAAAAAATCTTTTTTGGAGTGTTTAAAAAAGGCTTAAAATGATGCATTTTTCTCACAGAAAAGGAGTTTTTCTCATGTGCTGAAATCTAGTGTCTTTTAAGAGAGTTAAAAGATATCTTTAGAATTATTGGTTTCATTAAAATACCACTGAGCATTTAGAGGTATTTTTTAGAAAATGGTGGTTTCAGAGAGATACCACCGCACGTTAAAGGGTTAAAGAAGCAATTTTTTTGGAAAAAACCATAGGCTCTTCCATAGTTTGGTATAAGTGTAAGAACTTCATTTTCAATTCATTCTGTCAGCCAAAACAAAAATTTGTATTCCAGTTTTTTAAATTTCTTTCTGTTTAATTATTCTGAAAAATATAATTTATGTTTTTTATGGTTCCGAGCAAAATGGAAAACTGCTTGCAATACAGTGATGCAAAGTTAATGGTTAAATTTTGAATACAGAAAGCTTGGCTAGCAAGAATGAAAGGCTTTTGGTCGAGAAGGATTCAACATATGAAATCATTTGAGAGTATAGCAAGAGAAGAATGAATGAGTATTATATTAGGAAAGGCTGTGAGAAAGGATATTTGGTTTGAAGAAAGCAAACTAGGCATAATTCAGATTTTAATGACAATGAATATGTGAGTTAAAGGCAGTGATGATTTAATTTCTTTTTGAAACTGATGCCTCAGAAGGACATCTCTCAAATCCATCCCAAGGAAATTATATTACTTCATAGGAGACAAACAGAGAATCAATTTGGTTAAAAAAATATGACAAGAGATACCCAAACACAGAAAAGTGAATTATTTGCTTTCAAGGACAATCTTAAACTTACTTCCCTTGAGAAGAATACTAGTAAAAATAATTAGTTTTCATTTACTAACATTAAATTTTTTTGATTCAAGAAGGTTCAACAATCCTCTTTAGAAAACAAGAAAATTTATACTTTACCTTGTTAGTACATGTTTGCTTTGGACAAACTGGCAATTTCGGACAAGTATCTATTCAAGTTAGGCAATCTATCTCAGTTGCCTAAAAAATTGTCAGTTTACCCAAAGCCTCCCTTTAACCAGATCTTAATTTTTCAATACAAAAATTTAGATTATATAAAAATCATGATTTTAATGCAATCATTAATAAAGCCATTACAAAATATTATAGGACAAACCATTAGGTTGAAAATTATCGATTTATTGTTCTGATCCAAATCAATGTTCACTTAATTTTAGGCAGATTGTTGACAGGTCTTCCTCAAGACTGGCATAGAGTTAGTGGATTACCAGTTTTTTTTAGAAATCAGAAATAAGACACAGCCATAAAATCTATAATAAACAGATGTGCCCTGCCTCAAAGCATTTTTAAGGTAGTAGATATTTTGGTATGAAAATCATAGCTGCATATTATACAGTTAAAAAAATAATAAAATATATGTGTCAATAGGTTAGAATTAATTTTAAATATATAACTCAGTACTTATGTATGATCTCACAACAATTGCCAACTCTATTAATTACTAGCAAAGTTGGCAACCACATGCTTTGTTTCTTTTCTTGTTTCTAATAGGTTGCAAAAAAACAAAAGTACCTAAAACTCATAGAACCCTGTTTTATTATTCATCATAAGCAAAACATATTTTTCATGACTTTCTTTCAGAATTCTAAATATTGTCAGTATTTATATACAAGGAACAAAACTTAACTGGTTTAATATTTCCCTCAATTTCATCAAAAATCAGAAAATACTTCATGAAAAAAATGTCTTTTAAGCGATAAAAAAAAAAAAAACTTTGAATAAAGTTTTTACAATTTTTTGCTCAATTCTCTATGCACAAATATAAACACTAAAAAAAGTATACACTTGCCTCCAAAAGTCTGCATACAGGCAATTATCTTACGTGTTTATGCTATAATTCCTATTAAAATCTTGCTTTAGAAAAACAACATAGCTGTCAGGGAATCATCAAAATTTCCTTATTCAAATAACAGCAACCAATTTTTCCTTATGAAGAAAAAACAAAAATGACCACCAAATAATCACCAACCATCCGTGCCAAAAGTCTGCGTACACTTACAAAATAGAGCTTTTAAAGACATTTTATTATAAAATAATTGCAATAAATTGTGCTTTTAAGTAATGATAAGCTTCTATTACGATTTATTTAGGATTTGAGATTTGAAAGCTTTTGAGGTTCCATGGCAGGCAACAAAATAGAGATCAATATATTATGGAAAGAAATCATCCCAGATCTTCAGAAAAAGGGGAAATTTTTAAAGCAATTGCTGAAACTGTTAATAGGAGGCATTCATTGATTCAAAAAGTGTTCATAAACTACAAATCATCTAAAATTTTAATCTCCAAGCCAAGATCCGGCCTACCGTCTGCAGTGTCAACTCGAGAATCTTGCTTTGTAATACGCTCTATAAAAATAAATCTAAGACTATAAGCTTCACAAACAGCTAAAAGTGTGGCTGAGATCAGGCAAAATGTGTAACTTTAACCACAATTTGAAGAAAACTGAAAAAATATGAGTATCATGGCCGAGTTGAACTCAAGAAACCATTCATCCCTCGAGTGAACAGAGCTAAGATAATGACATTTGCCAAAAAACATCTAAAAAGGATACATAAATATTGGAAGAATATAACATATTCAATTGAAAGTATTTTTTACAATTTGGCACTAAAAAGAACAAAAATATGCCTGCATAAATTCCTGGACAGAGCTTAAGAAAGAGAATCCTTTTTTGACTATCAAACATGGAGGAGGCATAACGTTTGGGGGTGCATTGAAAGCCTTTCGGCAGGTAATCTGGAATTTATTGAATCAACCATATACAAAATTGATTAATTTACCTTATTGAAATAAAATATCAGGGAAAGTGCTGAGAAACTACAATACAGCATTTGTGGGATTTACTCATGTGAATAATCCCCCCCCCCCCGAGAAAACATAACATCCAAGGAAATGCTCAAATCTGTCATAGTAGAAGAATGGAATAAAATATCCACAGATGAGACAACTAAGCTAGTTAAATCTCTTCCCCAAATATAATGAGAGAGTTATAGAAAAAATGGAATAACTTAAAAAGTATTAATTTTTAGTTACAATCCATTATTGTAAAGGTTTTTTTCCTGCGTATGCGGACTTTTGACACACACACGATTTGCGTCGTTCTCAAGTTATAAATATTTGTATTATTTTATGTAATATTCAGGTGATTTTTGCTATTACTGTTTGAATTAATGACATTAGATCAGTCAATAATAAATAGTATTGATTCAGAAAGACATCAATTAATTAGCGATCTTTGCAAGAATATGAAAGATGATTGCCTGTACGCAGACTTTCGGAGGCAAGTGCATATTTAAATTGATTTACATTTATAAATTCATTTATAACATTGGAAAAAAATATGTGAGTGAATTTTAGGTACTTAATATACCCTCAACCAATTTCTTTGAATCAAAAGACGTCACCAAATGCTATGATAAGTGGCGAATAATGGAAAACAGTTTCTGCAAAGTT
This sequence comes from Trichonephila clavata, assembly GCA_019973975.1. Lineage (NCBI taxonomy): Eukaryota > Metazoa > Arthropoda > Arachnida > Araneae > Nephilidae > Trichonephila > Trichonephila clavata. The sequence continues at coordinate 21,281 of BMAO01025164.1, read as the reverse complement.
TTTTGAATTAGGGATGTCATTTTATTTAGGGAAATTGGTCGACAGCCTAATACACAAGTACACTATTTTGTTGAAAATATTATTCTTTATTTATTCAAATTTCATCAGTTTTATCTAGAACAGTATGGCACTAAGAACATATTTACACAATTCTGAATGAATTAATGAAACATTTCTCCATGTGTATAGACATATACTTTATATTATCTGTATAAAAGGAGGTAATTATGTGCATATGGATGGCACAGCAAGAAAAGAGGTGAACACAGGAAATTTGATATGTTGAAACTATGAAGGATATATAAAGTGGAGTTTCATTCTTTTCTAAAATTTACTATAGATTTATAAAAAAAATCTTGAAATTTTAAAATTCTCATCTTTATAGTCAATCTTGTATGGTAAAATGACAGACAAGATATATATATATAAGCAGAACTTAATAACACAAACTTGAACTTAAGTCAAATATTTTACAGTTAAATTCAGTGAATTATAAGTAATTAAATCCTCTAATTAACACTCTACAAAATAAGTTTCAGAATAAAATACAATAGCTCTTAGTAAAATGCATTAAAACTACAGGATTTCCTCTACCTGATAAACATGAAAGAAATTTTCTAACGAAGTTATATTAGCTTAAAGCAATTCAGTGCTTTTAGATCTATTAATAATTCTCAAGTTAGTTTTTATAAGCCAAAAGCAGAATGTTATCAAAATCAAAGAGGATTGAACATAAAATTATATCGGTAATACATTAGAAGCTTGTGTATGTGCCAGATAACGTTCACCCCCTTTTTATATACACAATGCTCTTATATTTTGCAGTTCTTTATTCGAGGTATTATTCTAAGCTTTAGAAAAAAAATGGTATACTCCTTTAAGTTTATAAGGAGAAAAAAAAATTTTAAAAAAATGTTGTTTCCTTTAAATAAACCGTATTTTGATACACATAGAAGTCTAATCCCCCCCCCTGCTCAACTTTTATTTTTAAAGCTACCATTTTTATACACGGTGTGCAACATGCACTCGTAAATTTCAATGGTATTTTTTGTGTTAAAAGTGTGTGTTACATGCCGTATTTTATGATAATTTATTTGATTATTCTTCTTAACATATGTCCTTATATAACATTTAAGAATAAGACCTACAAATTTAATAAAGTGATTTTTTAGAAAATACTTTTCCATTTAGTTCATACCACATATTTTCCAATCCAGGTGTTATTTCACTATGTATGCATTTATCTCAATACTTAGGTTTTTGATTTGAAATTTCTTATTTTTCCTAAAATTACTTTTCCACTCTTTCCACCACAGTTTTTGCACTATCCCTGATACCTGCATAGAAAAAAAACATGAGAAAGAGAATCATGGCGTAGAAGCAGTTTTCCCTTGAAGCACCAACAATTAGTAAAGTTGGGTCTGGAATTTACACTAAATAAAAATACATTATTGGTGGGATATTACATCACTGAGATATGTTTCTATATTGGATCAAATAGTCAATGGGATTTCATTTGAAAGAATATTTGGGCTCAAGTGTAGTATAGGGGAAGTCCTTTAGATTTGGCAATTTTTATCTAAATGTCATAGTGAGATATAAATTCATTCTGGCATACTGTTTAATTTGGTAACCCTTGATTTTTGATTTGTGATCTTATGCATATAAAAGGTCACATTTTTTTTAAAAAAAATTGTTATTGGTTAATTAAAAAAATTAACTGCAGCTATTTTTAACACGAGCAGAGGAATTTCAAATTAACAATTCCATTTTTAATTTATTTCTCATTTTGAACTTGGATTTCATTCGTAGAGGATATTACAGTTTTCAACTAGTTCTTAAATATTCCATTTTCTTGCCTTTTTGTTTTTTCCTTCAACTTATCCTGAAGAGTATGTCTGAAAAGCATGATTTGCATTTTTTTTCATGATTTGGAACGAAAGGGGTAATTGTCTGTGATACATTGGAGCATGGAAAAGGGATTGATTGCTGACAGTGCTGAATGTTTAGTTTGCAAGAAAGCTATGCAACTGATTAAGGATTCGAGTGACGGATATATTTGGAAATGCCGAAAAAAGGAGCGAACTGACTTCGTATGAAGAGATCTGTAAGGAAGAATAGTTAGTTTGAAGAAAGCAAGTTGAGTATGTGCTTGAGATTCTCATGTTAACGAATATGCGGGCACAAAAGGCCAACCGTGACTTCATTTCTTTTGAACTTAATGTTCTGAAGAAAACAGTCATGGACTGGATGAGTTTTTGCAGAGAGGTATCCATGGAAATGAGTGTACGAAATTTCAATTCTTGGAAATCCAGACGTGATAGTAGATATTGACGAAAGCATGTTTGATAAAAGAAAGTACAGCAGAGGCAAACAAGTGAATGGTACCTGGGTGTTTGGAGGAATTGAAAAGTCATCAAATAAGTGTTTCTTTCATGTGGTTCAGGATAGGTTGAAGGATACACTCCTTCAATCAATCAAGAGCAACATAAAGAAGGATACAACAGTCATATCGGATTGCTGGAAAGCTTACAATTGTCTGGAAGATGAAGATTTCCTTCATCTTTCAATCACAGTTTACATTTCAAAGATCCAGAAATGGGCACTCGCATGAACTCCATCGAGGGTTTGTGGAGTGCCATAAAAAAATCTCTGCATTGGACCTGCACGTGTAAAGATCAATTCAATTCTTACCTTGCAGAGTACATGTGGAGAAAGATGAGGCGACCCAGTAATCCGGATGACTTATTCACTGCCTTTTCTTAGAGGCAGTGAAAGAAATATACCCTCCTTCAGAAGAATTCTTCTGAGTGCAGGTAAGCCTTTTTCTGAAATATTCTAATTTACAATTTCTTTTTGCTTAAAAAATACAATTTTTAATTTTATGCATTAATCATAGCTTTGTAAATATTTCTTTTTCTTTTACATTATTATCTCTTATTTTTATTCCAAAATTATAATTTGTAAATTCTTGGGACACCTACCGCTAAATTATGCAGCTTGGCTATCGAATTTGGTCTCCAAAAACACCTATCACTAAATTAAGTTGCTTGGTGACTGCTTTTGGTAGCCAAAAAAAAAATTTGACATTGTCCCCCCCCCTTATACTACACTTTATTTTTCACCCTTATTCTTTTTTCTTTAACTTCACAAGAAACAAACTTGCTTAGTTAAGTTTTATAAAATAAATACAGAGCATGAAAATGTCTCAAAAAAACTTTGTTTTAAATTGAAATTTCTGGGTTCATATTACACCATTGCCTAGCACTTGCATATTATTGCAACCTATTGCTGACATTATATGAAATGAAGCACCTGATTGACAATTTAGCAAATTATTAATAGAATTGGCGATTGCTGTGATTTTCGCAAGTAACCATTTCCCCCTTTTTCAATGATCATTCTATTTTCAAACATTTCTCATTTTTTGGTTGAGAAGATTAGTTAGTGTATAACAACATGAAGAGATTCAGTACTTATTTGTTTTATGTAACTAAAAAAAAAAAGACAAGAAAACTATGCTTGAATTGTTTATTAAAATGGATCTGATTGCATCTGAGTATAAGCAACCAAAAAATGCAAGAAAAATAAATACATAAATTAGCAAAAGTATACGATTGATGGCTTTGAATAACAATGCTATATGTGCTACTACTCAGAATGATCTCTCGAGAGAAAAGGTAGTCTTTTCAAAATTAAGTTAGTGCTTTTCTCCTATCTATAACATACTTGATTGTGATCAAACTTATTTATGTGTGAATTCAGTTATTTCATACTTCAAAACTATCGGGTTTGGAATTACAACAGCTTCATACCTGAAAAACATGTAGGTACCTATGTATTAGTGTCAATGCAGCCAAATAATTGCTACGAAAATTGTGCCATTTTCCACCTAAATCTGACTGGCTGATATTTTTCATAAAATACATGAGAATCTTTGTTGTTTTGATATCAAGATACAATTCATGTAGTGTCAATTTTGAGGAGTGATGCTAATACAGAAGTACCAACATGTCATGTTCGGTGCCAAAAAAAAATCAGTGAGATGAGCCTTGGATTAAATTCTATTTCAGAACCCACCTTGATTACCAATTTGGCAATAAATAAAAAAAAAAACGAGTTGTTGGAGCACATTTGGGAAGCTACAGTTGAGTGATGAGAATACTCAAGTTAGCACCCAATTCTCCAAACTTCCACACCATGCCATGATGTGAACTAAAATAGGAATTTGCCTATGACATTATCAAAGTTAAAAATCTAACAGTCTTTAAATATGGGATAATTTTTATTGAATCATTCATTTATCATAAATTCACTAAAATGCAATAATTCTCTTTCGTAAGCATTTGAATTCTTATTTCCATTGTTAGAATGTGCTTGGTTTAGACAAAAAGTAATCATTTCTGATAGTTTGGCGACATATATTAGATGTCGCTAATTTCGCCAAAGGGCACTCCACACTTCACTTTAACCAAACTTACCAATTAATAATTCTTGAGTAAAGACTGTATACATCCTCAGTCAATCGTAAAAAAAAGTAATAATTACTACCAACAGCAATATTAGTTTCCTGGCAACTTAAAATGAATTTGAATCAACTTCTATCTTGAAAACGCCAATTCCATAATAATTTTAATTTACAATATGTCTCCTCCAGATAAATGTCAAGTAATACATATTCCATTAAGATGCCTAAATTCAGAAATTTGATTAACCCGGCACTTCTCACACAGGGTGTGTCATACCCACCATTTAACCTTTACCCACCTTTCTAAACCTTTTTTTAGAAAATTGATAGTTTCTCGTGTAGCTGACTTTAAGGTTATATCCTTTGAGGGGCCTTAGCTTTTAGGTGAATTCTAAAATGGTGAAATTGTCAAATCGGTCACTGGTCCATCAAATTTTGAAAAATCGCCAACTTAGTGCATTTATACGCCGGGATCCGACTTCACCCTCACTGATACAAATTCACGAGGATTACCAGATTTGGCGCATTTATCGATTTGACAACAAAAAAAAACACTTGGCGGGATAAGTGGCTGATTCGACAATTCAACCTCTAAAATATATATTTTTGGATATTGCCTGTTCGGGTACGTCATACCCTGCACGTGAATCACCATTACAGTTCTGAATGCATGAGCACACACATCTTAAATCTTCCTTATGTTATGGCATATTATTGCAGTTATGATGAAGAAATGTGATATTTAAGTAATTTAATAGATACAGTATTTAATAGATATAGTGCAAAAGTATTTTCGGATGAAGAAATTCTATTCGCGGTTATGATGAGGAAAAATCAAATGATGAAGAGTATAACAGCAAGTTTGATTCCTCCACTGAAATAAATTCAGAGTTAGAATAGGGAGACACTGTTGAAAATAAATATTTTGTATGTAGAGACACAAAAACATTTGGGAAGAACGTAATTTTAAAGGAGACAACTGGTACACATGTTATCCTATGTTTAGTTTTAAAAAGATACAAATTTTAAAAAATTAAGATCCAATGAAAACATCGCACTCACTCAAAACGAGATTAAAGGAGTGCATAAACAATGCACTGAATGCCGCCCTTATAAAAAGAACAGAACACACAAAATTTACAATTGAAAAATGTAATAAACATATTGTATATTTCCTAATTTTCTTCCTTTTTAACTTTTGTCGACAAATTTTACGGTAAAAACGCAATGTAAACACCCTTAGATATGACATACCCTGCGCGAAAACTTTAACGCGGGAGTGATGCCGGGTTAAAATAACGCGATTCGTTTACAAAAAATACTCAATATATAAATAACAAGAAAATAAATTCAATTTTATAACAAACAAATGCAATGAGATATGATATGAATATCTATTGAATAAAAAATATTCGGTTAACTTTGAACAAAAAAAAACTTACCGTATTTAACATCGCATCGAAGAAGGCGACCATATTTTTCAAAAACTTGTTCTACGTCTCTCTCCCTAATATCGATTGGAAGTCTTCCAACAAACAATTGTGAACGACTGGACATATTGAATTTTTTCTAATTTTAAAAGTTACAAATGAAAATAATTTTTTTAAGTAGAAAACAAAACTATTTCACTTCAAAATTCAGAACATCCCACGGAGAACAAAGAACTCGTCAAAAATCTTAGCCTAAAAATTAATCAGTTGAGTTCAGTTCAGTACAGTGAATCGCTGGGTGGGTGAACGGAGTTCCTAGCGCTTCCGAACTTTAACTTCCAATCGTTAGGATTTTGAAAGACTATAACGTTTTGACTCTTGTCCTTTGTTAAATTTAAATACTTAAAAAATTAAGAATACTTTTGGTAGAAAGATAATAATAATCCTTTGAAAATTTAAGAATGCATTTAGTGCGAGAAAAAGAGCTTCAAAAACGGTGCAGAGCACTGAAAATGCAGTTAGAATCAGATCAGTGGGTGGGCGGGGCTATGCCTGACCAATGGGGATACAGCAGGTGAACTCTATCCTAGACAGTAGAGTGAATATTCACGTTCCACTGTTCAGCTACACGAGAGCTTTTGGGACAGTCCACGTAATTTTGAACCACGGTCAAGTGACGCGGATGACACCTGAGCTGGCTCCTAGACAGTAGAAGAAATACATTTGGGTGAATAAAAATTTCAGAAAACAGCCTTTTTTAAAGGTTATAAATGATAAAAAATGCAATTTAGAATATTTAAAAAAATTGAAATTGAATAAAATCAGAAACAGTACAATGATAACACTGTATAATTGGAAACTTGGTGAACGCCTTATGCTCCCTCAGAATTAGATGAATATAGTAAATTTAGGATCTATTGGTTGATATTAAGAATTCTTCCACTTTTTAGACATGTTCTATTGTTTTACAATTTGCTATTGTTGAATAGGACCATTCTCCGTGGTTGTAGATAAATTTTTCCGTTGTGCTTTGTATTTGCTGCAGGTTAAAATGTTCACTTGTTTCTGGCACTTGACATTCCGAACACAATGGAGAATCTGTTTGATTAAAAAGAAAATAAAATCATTCAATGGTAGCTTTTTTGCTCGCATCTTATTATTCAAAACCTCTGACTTTCTATTGTTTGCTGCCTGTCTATTCTACTTTTCAAGATGTGAAATATAATTATAATTTTTATATCTTCTGCTTCCTGTCCATGCTTCTTCATTTTTATTTTTATGATCTTTTTTAAAATGTATATGTAAATCTTCCTCTGAAATCCAAGGAATAATACTTCAAGGATCTGGAGAGGCCTTGGCTAATTTATCAACTTCATTGATCTCTATTCCTTTTTGTGCTGGTACTCAAATGAATCTGATGGATTGAACTATTTGGAGACTCTCTTGCAAAATTGAAATTAAATTTAAAATTATCGTATTGGATTTTCTATTAATATTTTGGATACTTTTTAAAACTGATAAACTGTCCGTTAGGATAACATAGTTTACTTCTTCTGTAACCCAATATTATAATGCAGTCCATATGGCTATAGCTTCAGCTGTAAAAATTGAAATAAACTCTTTTAGTAGGAAATTTTGTCGGACGTTTTTCTTGGGAATTAAAATTCCTATTGATGTCTGATTTGTAGTTTTTGAGCTATCTGTTGCTATTAGGATACTGTTATTAAAATTTGTTTGGATATAATCGATAAACATATTTTGTACTATGATATCTGGGAGATCTTTGGTTTGAAAAGGCAGTTCATGCGTATAGATGTTTATTTTATGGCTTTCATAGATCGGTGGAGGCGAGACCCATTGAAGAATATCCACTTTAGAGATGCAGAGTTCTTGGAGGAGGTTGATTTCTTTTGAAAAATACTGGTTTCTTTTTTTTCTTCATATTTATAGAAAATTTCATTAATGTCCCGAATTATTCCAGCATTCGGTGACCAGTTCTTTAATGCTAGTTAAGTTTAAAGCTTTTGACAAAGGAGATTATGACGATTATAAATATTGCTATATATTCATAGATTCTGCTGTTAATAAATCTACTGGGGTGTTTCTTGGGAGACCTAAGGCTAATCGCAAGGCAGCATTGTATATCGGTTTTAGTTTCTGTCTATTGGTACTGCTAGCAAAGGAAAATAGTTGATTTCCATAGTCAAAGATAGAGCGTATTGTGGCATTTATAATTGTTAAAAGGTGGTCAGATCTGGTTCCTATTTTAGGAGAAGATAAGGCTTTAATGGCATTTAAATATTTGAAACTCTTCTTTCGTAAGTAAATATGATCTTTTCAAGTGATATTGGGGTCAAAGATTATACCTAGGATCTTTAGATTCTTCACTTTGGGAATAGGTTTGCCGTATAGTGCTTCCGTATAGTGCCGTAATGGTGGTTTAGTGCTTCTTTTTTTTTTGGAAAAGTTGATTAGGCTGCTTTTTGCTCGAGAGGTAGTTAATTTCTATTTTTTACACCAGGCTGAAATATTATTTAATAATTATTGCATTACATCTATTGTTTCGTTCCAATTTATGCCTCCATTATATAAAAAGATACCATCAGTATATATTAGTAAATGGCTGTTATGTTGGATTTCAAACAAGTCTGACATATATATAATAAAAAGAAAAGGGCTCAAAATACAACCTTGAGGCGAACCATAATTATTTTTGATGATTTTCGAAAATTTATTTCTCTATTTTATTTGTATTGTTCTCTGGTGTAAGAAGTTTTGAATCCATCTCAGCAATCTATCAGAATATCCGACTTTTTTAAAGTTTGAAACCAGACCACTTGGCCACACTGAGTCATATGCTGCTTTAATATCTAATGCAACCAAAAAAAATATTCCCTGCGTTCTCTAGCTAGTATAATATCATGATGTAATTGGATTGGAGTATTAGTGCCACTTCTATATATATATATGAGGGTAAAAACCATGATGATTTGCATGAAAAATTTTATTGCGAAAACTGAAATCTATAATTCTGTGCAGGATCATTCTTTCTAATAATATAGCAATTACTGAAGTGATTGCTAAATTATTGGACGGTATGATGCAACTTCTTTGGGATTTTTGTGAGGTTTTAAGAAAGGTAAAATAATTGAGTGAGTCTAGTCTGATGGAATATGACTTGAAAACCAACTGTCATTTAAAGATTTCAGAAGTAAATTTATTCCTTTGGTGGGGAGATGGTTGATTGTTTGGATAGAAATTTTATCATGTCCTGGACTGCTGTTTCTTTGATGAGATATTACTATTTCTAATTCTTTTTTAAGGAAAATGGTTTATATATATTAATATCTTGATTACTGTCGGAATAGAGGTATTTTGAATGCTATCACTATTTTGTTTTGCATAGTATTGTAAAAAGATGTTTGCTGGGGATTGTTCGTTAATTAATTTGATTCCGTTGTTCTCACAATAATATTAAATGAAGAATGGTTAGAATTTGCTCTGTTTTTGATAATCCGAATTATTTTAAAAAGATCTTTGGGAGAGGTGATTTTTTCGCATGTCTTGTGCCATAGCCTTCTTTACTAGCTTTAATTATTCGTTTCAGTTTTGTGCTTATTTCTTTGCATTTTATCCAATCTTCATCTTTAAAGTGGTGTTTTTTTGTTGCTTTTTTAAGGAGTTGTCTCTTTTTTGCTCTTAAATATCCGCATGCTGCTGTCCACCACGGAGCTCTTGAATTGATTCGTTTTGATTTTAAATGCTGAGATGAAATTTGAGCTTTTTTAATTTTTTCTATTATATCCATATTGATATTTTCATTTGAACTTAATTTTTGTTGAAGAAGATTGGTAAATTTGTTCCAATTCGTTTCTTGTCTTAAAGAATTTATTGCTGATCTGTATGATCCTTTGTATTTAATGAATATAGGAAGGTGGTCATTTCCAAAATTATCGGTATTTGTAGACCAAGACAATTCATAATTTAAATGCATTGATGATAAAGAAAGATCTATTGATGTAAATATTCCTGATGAATGGAGATAAGTTGGACTTTTATCATTCAGCAACATTAGGTCATTTTCTAGAATCCAATCAAAGATCTTTTTTCCAGGAGCATTGGAATTTTTTGAGCCCCATACTTCATGAGAGATGCATTGAAATCTCCTAGGATCAAACTATGATTATCAATATATGATGCTATTTTTTCAATAGATTAGCGTCATTAAAATTTCCCGGGGGAGTGTAAATGTTAAAAATTGTAAGAGGAACTGTATTTATCTGAGCTCTGACTATTAAAATTTCTAGGCCTTCACTAATTTCGGAAATTTTTTTTACGGCACTAATATCTTTTCTTAAGGCAATTAATAATCCTCCTCGTCTTCTATTTTCTCAATCAATTCGGAAGATACAGTGGTGGCAAAAAGTCCTGAACACACTAATTTTTTAGCGTAATTTTTGTGTTTGACTTCATTTTTCGTTGTGAAATTATCGCACTATCTTAAATATTGTTATTGATTTTAATGTATTTTTATGCTGATTTCAAATCTACTATTAGTTTCTTAATGACTAAAATATTTTTTGTAGTAAAGCTGCCTGAACACAATAATGTGAAATATGTGCAGAATAAAACAGTATAGAATAACATAATATGCAAAGAAAAATAACACGAAAATTGACAAATACGGTATATTTAATAAGCATTTTGAAAATTACATTGTTGTCACATGTTAGAAAATCAATATTTTATGGGCCAGCCGTTTGCTTTAATTACGGCTCTACATCTTTTTGGCATGGAATGCACCAATTTCAAAAGAAGATCTTTCGTGACAATATGGTTGAAGGAAAATATTAAAGCTTCAATTAATTCACGTTTGTTTGAAGGTTTTTTCTTTGAAATTTCATAACCAATTTTAAACCATAAGTTCTCTATCGGATTAAAGTCGGGAGACTGTCCTGGCCAGTTCATTCTATTCACAGTATGGTCTTTCAACCATTTCTGGACTACCTTTGCACGATGACAAGGGGCGTTATCGTCCTGAAAAATCCATGACTGATTCCCAAAAAGATCTCTCGCAGTTGGTAGCAGTTTATTTTGTAGTATTTCAATGTAATCCATGGCTTTCACTGTTCCGCTGACGATGGTCTTCCAACACCATAAGAAGACATGCAACCCCATACCATCACTTTTGTAGGGTACTTTACTGTGGGCTTCAGACACTGAGGGCTGAATTCCTCATGAGTGCGTCGTCTTACATAGACACTACTTTGATTACCAGAAATACAAAACTGACTCTCGTCACTAAATATTACCTTTTCCCAGTCTTTAATAGTCCATAATGAATGTTCCCTTGCCCACGTCAATCGCCTCTTGCGTTGAAATTCAGTCAGTAATGGTTTTGGGCGTGCTTTACAGCCTCGTAACCCAATTTCCAGCAGTCTTCCTCTAACAGTTCTTGGGCTCACACTCACATTTGATGTCAAAGTCCATTGTTTCAAAATTTGCGAGGAATTAAGCTTTCTGTTTGAAAGTGAAATTCTGTGCAATAACCTGTTTTCACGTAAAGATGTTTTTCTAGGTCGTCCTGATCGCCCCCTGACCGTAATAAAATTTGTTTCAGAAAATCTTTTCAAAGTTCTCACAACAGTAGAAAGGCCACATGGTACTTTAGCAGCAATTTGGCGCATAGAATAACCTTTTCCTTCAAATGTATTATTTTGTGCCTTTTATTCTCAGGCAGATATGGAAATTTAGCCATAATTCCAATATTTTCCTTAAACGCACTTCAAATTGCTTTCAATACACTATTTTCCACAAGCACACATACACACACAACTGCATTCAATACAACAAACCACGTTTCACCTTTTTCTTGTTGTTGTTGCTTGAAATAACGGAGCATTTCATTGGTGGAAAACACACTCACTCATTCTTACAGTGACCTTGTGCTTTCTTGTCAAGGTTTTTTCAACATATCAATGAAACTATTTACTTTAGACTATTTTTTTTTTAAGTTTCTTTTGGGCAGATTCGATGACTGTTCTCTATTGGATCAAAAACAAAGAAAACAGGAGAACATTTGTCAATAATAGAGTTAAAGAGATAAATCCAACTGACTACAGAAGAAATGTGGATTGGGATATATGGGTTTTCTCAGTTCCAGCCTAGAGGCATCTAGGCTTCTACTTCAGTTATGAGCTGTTCCTATGAGAGGGTAAATTAAGTGAAAAAGAGAGAATGAGTCGACTGAGCTAAAAATAGCATCAGCGGTCAGGAGGGGAGGGGTGGAGGATTCGTTTCGGTAGAAACGAAGAAACAGATTTTCGACTTGCGTTCTTCACATGGGGGGGGGGCTGGAATTTTTAGAAACCGGGGTGAATACTGGAAGCTTGATGAGGCAATCGATAGGTTGAATGTGACAGGTTCACGAAGTTGATTTGCGAGCTAATCCTCGGGTTGTCATGATTTTGAATTGAGGAATGGAAATTTGCAGACAGGTTAGCTATGAGGGTGTGGATGGGTTCGACGCAAAGTTCTTCGTGAAATACTGCTCTAGGGATGTAGCTTGGTGCTCTGGCTATTATGCGTAATGATTTATTTTGGATTCTCTGGAGGTCGTCAAGATGCATGTTTGCAGCAGAACCCCAGATGGGGCATGCATAGGTTAGGATGGGGCGGAGATACGTTTTGTAAATTAAAATTCTGTTTCTTAATGACAGCTTTGATTTTTTGCCTATTAGATCTATGAGAGTGAAGTGTTTGGTCCAATATTTTTTTTTTGGTTTCAGTGAAGTGAGGGCGGTAGGTTAGCTTGTCGTTAAGGGTGAATCCGAGATACTTGGTTTCGAAAGTCCAGGCTATTGTTTCATCAAAAAGTTTCAGGGTTGGGGGCATGGTCAGGCTTCTTCTTTTTCTGAAAACTATTGCGTTCGATTTTTCTGTGTTAATGGCTATTCTCCATTTCGTCAGCCAGGTTTCCAGGAGGGATAGGTAATTTTGGAGTGTGCGAGCTGCTTGTAAGGCGGTTTTTCTGGTACTTAGGATAGCAGCATCGTCGGCAAAAAGGCAGACGGTGACTAGTTGGGATGTGGGGAAATCACTGGGGTAGATATTGTAGAGGGCTGGCGAAATGATAGATCCTTGGGGCGTTCCTGCGGAGGTGTAGCGGTTACTTGAGTAGGTGTTGTTGATTTTTACGTTAAAAGTTCTATTGTACAGGTAGCTATGGATAATTTTGATTAGGTAAGTTGGGAAATTTAGATTGATTAATTTGAAAATAAGACCGTCATGCCAAATACGGTCAAAAGCTTTTTTGACGTCCAGGAAGACTCCAATGGTATATGATTTTGAGTTGAATCCCTGGATAATTTTGTTAGAGACTCTGAGCAGCTGGTGTTGGGTGGATGTATGCAGACGGAAGCCGTGCTGCATGTCCGGAATGATATGATTACTATTACAGTGATCGCGTTGATGCGGGTAAGTAAGATTTTTTCAAAGATTTTTCCTAAAGAGCTGATGAGACTGATGGGGCGATAATTTTCCTTAAATTTTGTATCTTTTCCTTTTTTATGTATGACCGTTACTTGAGCGTGTTTCTAATCGGTAGGGAAGTAATTAAATTGAAGGCTTATGTTGAAGATTTTAGTAATGAAGGTTATTGCATTTAATGGGAGTGATTTAAGAGCTATGTTTTTAGTTCCCTCTTTTCCAGGTGCTTTCTTATTAGGTGAATTGAGGATGATTTCCATTACTTCTTGTGGCGAGGTCAATGGTGCGGTGTGGTGTCTGGAATTGCGGTGCATAAAATTATCTACTTTTTCTTCAACATGCTCAATGAAGTCATCATCATACGGTTCCGGATTTTCTTGGAATGAGCTCTCCAGGTAATCAGCAAACAAATTAACTTTGTCCTTAGTACTATAATGAAGGCCCATGGGGCCAACGATAGGAGGGATATGAAGGGTATTATTTTTATTAGTATGGTATTTAACAATTTTATAAAGAGAGTCGTCATCAGGGGAGGCTTCTGCTAGCTTTTTGTCCCATTGGGCACTGTGGAAATTTTTGAGTTCATTTTTAATTTCTTTTTGTAGTTTATTAAGTTGGGTTTGTAGGGGGGATATATATATATTTAGTGTCTTGCCAGTCTTTGCGTAGTCTATTTTTAATCTTAATTTTATCCCTGATGACAGAGGGGATGCAACTAAGGGGCTTATTGATGCTTTTAAAAGTACTACTATTATTGAAAGCATTTTTAAAGGTAGTATTAAAATTTTGAATCGAGTTATCAATGTCATCGGTATTAGAAATTTTGGGGTTGCCTGGGAGAGTGCTAGTTAAGATGGTTTGAAATTTACTCCAATTGGGGAAAGCATAAGTGCTAAGGGCAGGTGAGGTAAAGTTATCCAAGCTCACCTCAAAGAGAACAGGGTTGTGATCACTAGAGAGCTCGGGAATGGATGAGACTTCAGTAATGGTCATACCTTTGCTGATGGCCAAGTCGATGACTGTATTACGTAGACTTTTATGGAAGTGAGTTGGCTCGAGCGGAGCGCTGAGGGAGAAACCGGTACTGTCACAGAATCTTCGGATGGTGTGGACAGCTACGTTCTGTTGGGCGTAAGGGCTCCAGGAAGCATGTTTGGTGTTCAGGTCGCCGGCGACGAGGACGTAATCCTGGTTCCTGAAGAGCTGGGGAAGATCCTGCGGGAGTAAGCGTTTTCTCGGTGGTCGATAAGCTGAGATCACTGTGATAGTTTTGTTATTTGGCCTTTCAATTTTGATTGCTGAGGTTTCGAAACTGGGGTTATTAATTTTGATTTCGTGATGCGGAATGGTTCTTTTGATCATGATTGCGGTCCCTCCACCACGGAAGGTGCGATCTGTTCTGTAAATATTGTAGTTAGGGAAGGAGAGGTGATGACAAGGTTGAATGTGGGTCTCTTGCATGTTGATTATATCTGGATTCCATTCCGAGATGAATTCTCGGAATTCTTCTAGGCGGGTTCTGATTCCGTTGGCGTTCCAGAACACCAACGTAAGGTTTTGGATGTTGCTGTGGCGGGGATTAAAAATTAATTTCGTCGGCTAACAAATTTCTAATGGCCCTAAGGCGTCCAACCTTTGAGGGGATGGTTGTAGCTATTGTGATGAATTGTTCAAGCAGATCAAAAGTATCCTGCACGGCTGGATTTTTAAGTTGCTCGAACAGGTCTGAGGGAGAATTTTGGTCGTTGACAGGATTGGATGGAGGAGGAGGTGCGGTGGAGGGTCCGGGTTGGGAAGTTGAGTTAGGCTGTTGGCGCTGTGTGGCAGTTTGAGTACGCTGCTGCCGAAAGTTCACTTTGGGTGGCTCCGAGTTGGTGAGGGCGGCTCTTTGTTGCCTCTTCTTTTCTTTCTCGGCATCAATACGGGGTTTTGGGTTCTTAGGACAACCAAGGAAGTTTGCAGGGTGTTCCCCTCCACAAAGGCAGCATTTCGGCTTATCTCCGAAGAGTTTCTCGCACTCCTTGGCAAGATGATTGCCTGCGCACTTGACGCACCTGGGAGTGCGTGTGCAAAACTTACTGGAGTGAAAGAACCCCTGGCATCTGAAGCACTGGGGTGGGCCATATTTTTTTCGGAGGATTTCAACTATGACTTTCACATAGCCGATGACTGTGACGGATCTGAAGATGGATTTATGGAACTCCGTTCTTAGCATTGAGACCATAAACAGCGGCATAGGTGCGCCTGTTTTGCGGTTTGTCATATTATGGCATTCGTCCACACGGAATCCTTGCTTGTCCAGGTCGCTAATAATCTCCATGGGAGGCATGTCTATAGGGAGGCCTCGGATGACTGCTCGCAACTTCTTATCCTCAGGCAGCATGTAAGTGTAGCCTTCCAGGTTGTTTTCAGAAATGTAACGTCTGATGAGTGAATAGGCGTATGGGGTCTAGGGAAAGATGCGGAATTTAGTGCCAATCAGTTTTGCTTCCAGTTTGAGTTTGGTGATCTGTTGAAGGTGTTTAAGTAAGGCCGCTTGGTTAGAGACGTTGTCAATGGTGATCGGTGGGACGTGGAATTCTTTCTGCGGTGCGGTGGATCCGGGATGCTCGACGTTGGTGGAGGTACCTTCGATTGGGTCGGCGGTATCCATGTTGTTGTTGCTAACCGAAAGTTCGGCAAACTTGTTTTGGGTTGGGACCAGGTCGTCTGTTTTAGCCTTTTTTTTTGAGTCGGTACTGTTGTCTTCGGAGTTTTTCCTTCCTTTTTTTTTGAAAGGATTATTTGGAATGGTGCCTCTAGGGGTTTGGTGGGTAATCCCCATGCATCAATTTGGGCTTGCAGGCTCTTGTTCTGCTCGGCTATTTCCTGTTTATGGGTGTGGGTGTACTTAAATTTGGCCTCGTCGAGGACGTCACCTAGCTGGCGTAGGTTGGAGGATTGGTCTTCCTGGAGATTGAAGGGGAATTCCCTCAACTTACTTTCCATCTCTTCGGTTCCTCGGATGACTGACGCCACTTTCTCGGATGTTCTGCTGCTGTTTAAATTTGAAACTAGGGAGTTCATCGTTGATTCGAAAATGTTGTGGAATTCCACGTACTCAGGGGTGAGATTAATTTGGTCTGTAGGGTTTTCCATATTCAGGTCGGGTAGTCCAAGTTCGGTCCGGGTCGTAAGGGAAGAATCCAAGATGATGATGAAGAAATTGGGTAATTTAGTGGCCAAGCCAAAAAATTAGATGGATGAAATAGATGATTCCAATGAATAGGGCTGTATGACAATAAAACTTTTTCAAAATTCACCATAAAACGCAATCTCAATATCAAAAAACAGATGCTTGAGGAGGCATTTGATCAGTCGGATGGAATATGAAATGTGGAGGCATGTTCCTGGACAATGTAATCCAGCGAATCACCCTTCAAGGATAGGGACAGATAAAAGGAATAATCTACAAACAAGGATGGGTTACTTTGATATTTTTGGCCTCTTTTTGAAAATCGCCAAGTTCATCGTTGTCTTAATTGAACCTACTAAAATCATTCCTGCTGTAGCTCTCGTGCTGAAAGGTTCGTATATGAAATTCTAACGGCGAGATTTATTGATTAGGTGTTTTATAATTTTGAATTGTAATGTTTAATTGTTAAATTTTTACTGCTAGTTTGATATCACGGGGCATCGCGCCAAGTTGTTGTTTATGTTTGCCAAGATGGGCGATAACATTACAATATGGTTACCTTGATATTTTTATCCTCTGGCGATGTGGTTGCCATGGAGATAACGTATATTAGAAATAATTTTTATTGGTTCTGTTCCCGCGGTAATCCTATTAATTTCAGACGATTTTATTTCTATTTCTTTTACAATTTAACCATTTTCATTGCAATCCTGATTCAAATTATATTTCAGTCTTCTGTTTTATTTAATGCTATTTTCGAATATGGATATTTCTAATATCATTGGTGAGAACTAGGATATTTTTTTTAAAAGAATGAGTGTTATATTATTAATTAATCCTATAAATCGTTTATTTTCAATTTATTTTACTTTTTAAAAATGTTTTTTTTTCGTTTCTTGTTCGATGAAATTCGTTGAAGAAATTCGCATTTTTTGGAACATAGCAAGCTTTCAGTACTTTTTAGTTGCTATTCATTATCAATTTTAATATATATTATGTAATTATTTTATTAATAATATAAAAAAAATTATTCGAATGTGTAATAATTATATAATATACGTTATTTGTAATAATTGTTATTTTATAATTATTATTACATATGTGTTATTTATTTTTATTATTTTATTTATTCCTAAGTATTATGTTATTTATTTATTATTATTATGTTATTTATTTACAATTATTATTTTGTTGTAGTTTATAATTATGTTAAATGAGTATTCATATATCTGTACGATTCTTATTTATATTACAATAGGATGATTATTCTTTTTTATAAAATCTATTAAGGGGTCACTTCACGCAGCCTTTTCCCTATCTCCGTAATGTTAAAAATGACCAAATTTAAGGAACATTTTTGAAAAATTGACAAGTTGTACAGTCATGAATTTTTTTGTGTAGATTTATTGTATATTGTTTTTATTATTTTAATGAGAGCATTTTTCAAAATTTTGATTAGTTTTTTTAAAAAAAATTCATATGTGGAGTAACACGTCAAAATTATTAAAACGATAAAAATTCTTGTACATTTTAATCCATAAAATTTTTTGAATAATTTGTTTGACAAAATCTTTCATTAAAATATTTATTTGTATAGTGTTAACATATGTGCAAAGTTTCAAAGCTATAAATTAAGTAGATTTTTCAAAAATGTTCCTTTTGTGTTGAAATTTACACTTTTGAGAAATAGTGATTTAAAGTAAAAATTTACTATTAACTAATACGTACCAGAACCACAACTTGGATTTCTGGTATCATATGCAAGATCATCTTCTTGTCTACATTTTAATTGTTTGTTTTTTGTTCTAGCTTCTTTGGTTCATTGTAAAACTGCCTATTTTGCTTTCTTAATATGCGCATGATCTACTTCTTCCAACGCTCAACATTGTAAAATCCAGGTTTGAATGTTTAATACATCTAAAACTTTTAATTTGGTAATGAAACCTTGATTATATAAAAATGTAGCTTCAAATACTATAGTTTTTAAAGTTCCTAATTGTATAAATAAAGATTTTGGAACTATAAATCAAATACAATTTAAGGTTTCATTGAAATTTTAAGTTTTACCGTTAAAGCACGTAAAAAAGAGTTCACGACTAGAGAAATCTCTAAATACTTTTTAATGCAATTGCTAATTGCAATAGGTGAGTTGTGTTAAGCATATATGTGTCACCTTTCAGTATGAACCTATTATATTCACACCACGAATCACCTCCCATGGGGCATAAGCCGTGTCGTATTTTCAAATCTGTGGAGAGTTTATGAAAAAAATATAGCCCAAATAGTTTGCATCATGACTGACAAGTTTTCTGAGTTGCTTCAAATAGCCACACGAAACATAGTATCTTTACAATTTGTCTATTACTGCATCTGTTAATCTATAACGACCTCCTAGAGATTTTTGTCCACAAGATTTTTGCCTTTAAATTTTGATTTTAATGCCCTGTCATGTCTCCATCCTTTTCTCAACATGACCAACACATTCTAATGTTTTAATGTTGACATCTTTCTAAGGTTAAGATTCTAAAACTGCTTTGTATGCTTTAAAGTCCTCATCGCCCAAATATTTTGTCGCAATTAGTAAATCGTAATTTGTGTATCGTAATTTGTGTCGTGCCTCTGAGCAATGGAAAATACAAAGTGCACCTTCAACTTTCATCCCCCTACTACTTCCGAAGTAATCTGCCGAACACTCAATGTTATGTACATTGTCGTTAAAATTACTTGAGTATTTCCTCTATAGTTTTTCGGCATCAACAACTTTCCCAGTGTTCACACTAACTGCTGTAATACCATTCAGAGAAACATGACCCCTTTTTTGCCAAATGCCATAGACAAACACCGGTACAATAGGACTTGCATTATTAAATGATATCATTTCGACAGCAGTTATATATATAATACCATAGACTGGCTACTTTCTGTGTCGTGTTATTTAATGCCATGCATGAACTCGTAAAACCACTTTGGTGGACGTGACAAATCATAACTAAACAAAATATTTTTGCAGTTGCTTCTCTTTTCCAATAAAAATAATAGCATATAATAGTACCCAGTGTTTACTTCATATAATTTTGTATCTTTTTTGATTAACTACTGTTTTAATAAACCTGGTATTAAGAAATGTTTGAATAACATCACAAAAGTCACAACATGTCAACAACTTTAGAACCAAACTTTGGATTTGGCGACCAAAATTTATGTGAATACCTTGTTTTTTACATTTTATTTATAATAAATGTGGTTTCAAAGCACAAGAAAACAGTAGAATGTTCATTATTTCAAAAAAAACTTTCAAATGAATCTAAAAGGAAACATACTCTTTATTTGACTTACCTAACTTAGCTTTTAAAGTTGAATTATTCATGTATAATTTGAATTCATTATTCTGACTTATGACGCATTTAATTTCTGGAAAGTTTGGGGTTTTGTACCTTTGTACGTTTTTAAACGTTTTATTATTAAACATAAACATGTTAAAAAAGGTTTTGATAGAAACAATGTTTCCAATAGCAGAAATTCGTAAAATATTTGAAGAGGTAAAAAACAACACGCGAGATTCCAGAAAGTAAACAAACAGCTACAATTATTCACTTCACTTCTTTCCTGAACAAGTTATGGATCAAAATAAATCCTTTTAATCAATTTAAAATATTTGATGAGGCTGAAAAGTAGCAAGTGTCTTTTGTTTTGAAATGAAAGGGGCGTGGCAATCAGCTGGTTTTAGGTTTGACGGATGTAAACAAATTTTTAAAAAAATATTAAAAATACGTCTAATTCAACTAGAACAAAAATTTAAATTGCAGTAGAAACAGAAAGAGTGGTATTTTATTTTTCAATCAAAATTGAAAAATCGATTTTTGGATCGACTTTTGTGAAGTGACCCCCCTTAAACTGTATTACGTGATTATTATTATATAAAGTAAACAGTAATACCGTATGAATATCTAATACTTATTACTATTTAGTATTATATGAATATTATATAGATAATAATTTCTATATAACATTATATTTACAAGATTATTGTATAACTGCATAATATTACTATTAGTAAATATGCGTTTTTTTTTAATATAATATTGATATTAATTATTTATTTGATCTTGGTTAGGTCTCAATCTATTCCTAAATTCTTCATTTGAAATCGATATTTTAATGTTTTTTCAAAAATAGTTTCTTTTAAAATTATTTTCCTGACGAGTTTACCGCTAGGCCTGCCATCTTGAATTTTCATTTCCAAACGGCCATGCGCTGCTTGGCGTGATTCCTTATCACGCCAAACAGCGTTTGGCGCCCTGCCCCGTGATATATATCAAACTAGTTCCAAATTTTTTTGCTGTTTTTATATTGTATTAATTTTCTGTTAAGTTTTTCCATCATCTTTAACATATTTGCTGATTTATGGAATTTCTAACTTATGTGAACAATTAGAAACTTTGATTCATAATTTTGAATTATTATTATTTTACTCTTTTTATATTGTATTTTTTTTATTTTGTGCTTTGATTTGATATAATTAACATTTTCCATTCATCGACTTTCTAGCTTCTGTGGTGTGAAAGCTCGATTCTCCGATCACGTGAATGTAAAAATTTTATGCTTTGATTATTTATAATGTTTTAATAATCCGTGGTTGGATCCTAGCAGGGCACCCTTCTTTTACAAGAACACCTCCAGAAAATTTGTATTTCCTATTATTATTCTCACTATCATTTAA
>BMAO01025163.1:18386-38504 GCA_019973975.1 Trichonephila clavata | reverse complement strand
TTTCTTTTTATTTTAAATCTAGTTCTCCCCAAATATGCTCTGCTGGGCTAAATAAATTGATTGAGGAGGTGTTTTCACAAAATTTTGGGGCAGTTATAAAAACACCAGCGGTGTACATTGAGAGCATCATTATCCTGTTAAAAAATGAAGTCATATTCAATATCAAATTTTGGACAGACAATTTAAAATTTCTCTTTAAAATATTTAACTAGAACTCATGATTCTCAATACCATAAAAAATTACCTAATTCTGTAGCTGATTTACGCCCCCATACAAGAACACTTCTACTTCCATGGTTCATTCATCCTATATACTAGATTCTTGTGACTAAGTTTCAGAAGATTTAAAATTGTCAGGAAAGTGATTGGGATGACAGAAAATTCAAAATTTTTGGTTCTGATGGGCACATAATAGTTTTAAAGGAAAAAATGAGGCATTTAATTCCGTGAATTTATGTGGAACAAGAGCACCTCCAACTCCATGCTTTAACACAGAGGTGTTCTTGCAGGGGAGGGTGGGTGTAAATAGGCTTCAGGATTAGGTAATTTGGTATTTTTTTATGGTATTTAGAATCATGTGCTCTATTTAAATATTTTAAAGATAAATTTTAAATTATCCTCTCAAAATTTGGATATTTTAGACGACTTCATTTTTTAACAGGATAATGACGCCAGGCGAACTGCTCTCAATGTACACTGCTGGTGTCTCTAAAACTGTACCCAAAATTTTGAAAACACCTCCTCAATCAATTTATTTAGCCCAGCAGAGCATATTTGAGAAGAACTAGATTTAAAGTAAAAAGAAAACATGACATATAAACACATAATGGGAAGTAAAAACAATAATCACTGAAGCATGGAGGTAAATCGATGCAGAAATTACAAAAAACTGATTAAATTTAAAGACATTTAAGACAAGACATTTAAAAGTTGTTGTGGACACTAAAAGATATCCTACTAAGTTCTAAATTAAGAAAGAAATACACACAACAATATTTATATATATATATATATAAAGCTATGTTGAGATTTTTGTTAAGTGTACGAAGACTTTAGTGGCGTAATTTTTCAGTAGCTTTTTGATTATTAATTTTCAAAAATAATAGTTATACTATTTTTAAAAAAAATAATTATGTCATTCCGCCAAGAACAAGTTGCAGATATAAAAAAATTACAATTCCAAAATATTAATTTTTATTAGTCGTAAACAATAAATCTTATATGAAATTGCAAGTGTACGAACACTTTTTGGGTCCACTGTATATACACAGAGATTAGATTTTGATTCATAACACAGATACAACTAAATAAAACATGTTCTAAAAATTTAAATTCAATATCTTAAAAATATTTTATGTAGGGATCAGCATCTGGTTTTGTTAACTCCAATTCCAGTTTACTAATTATGCTATAAATTTGCTTCTAGATATCGTAGAAACAAAAATAGAGTGTTTTATGGAATCTGAAATGTATTGGCTATAAAATAAAAACACAAAAGTAATTTTGAAAATTTTCACCAAAACTGCGAATTTTGGGTAGTCACATATCTTAATGAAATTTACTTGATTCATAATAAGTCATATTGTTTGATTTTTTGGGCACTTGCTTATAGGCAAATAATAATTTAAGTATTCCTTTGCAACATTGGAATAATTTTAGTTTTATTTTCATATTGAACTTTAAAATGGCTATTTCAAGAATACCTTTATTGTGACTATAGTGTTTTGTTTATTTGGATGAAAATAAATGAAGTATATATATCAGATTCTTTGTATTTAACCCAATATAAATATATTTTATACTTTTTCTCATTAAAGAAAGGTAGAGAAAAATTATATTCTTACCGTAAAATCTGGCATATCATGCATACCATCGTATAACACGCACTTTATACTTTCAAGTAGCAATTTTTAATTTCTATGTTTATTTGCTGTATAATGTGCACCCCCTTTTTCATGAAGAAACCTGAGATGTATGTGAGCCATGCTCTTAAAGTTTGAAAGTCATTTATTCTAAGCTTTAGTAAAAAATAGTATACATCTAGAAGTGCAACCTTTCAAGTTCATAAGGAACGCCATTTCTTTTAAATGAACAACATTTCAATCTATGTAGAAATCTAATTTTTTTCCTATGCTCACGTTTTTTTAAAGCTTTCATTTTTATACCTGGCATGTAACATGCACACGTTAAATTCAATCTTATTTTTTGTGTTAAAAGTGTACATCATACGCCAAATTTTACAATGCATATTACCACAACAATGACAATGTTCAAGATAACTTGTTAAGTTGGTGACCCTGATTTTGCATGAGTCGTATGCGCCAGATTGACAACCATGTGTTTATTACATATAATTTCGACAATATGGTTGCAAAAATATGTAAGTACCAAAAATTAATACGGCTTGGGTACAAAAACTCCTATTTGCAGGTATGTTGTACACAAGTGGGAAAAACATAAGAAATCTTGGTACTTATGTATTATCGCAACCAACTGGCGACATATATGAAATGAAACACCTGTTTGCCAATTCAGCACATACAACTCACAGGAAATTGGAGGATACTTGCATATTATCGCCAATTCTAAATAAACTCGCTGAGTTGGCCACCCTGATTTCCTATGTGTGGTACATGCTGAATTGGCAACCAAGGGCTTAATTTCATATAATGTCACCAATAGGTTGCAATAAGACACAAGTACCAATGGGGGTTGCTAACTAGGCAAGTTATTATTAGATTTGGCATTTGTTGTGATAATACTAAGTGCTGAAATCAGTAGTCTGACACACATGAAGACCCCAAAATTTAAAATATAGTTTTAAAAAACACGCTTTTATCGAACTAAAATCTCAATATAAGAATAAAATGATTAACGAGAGAATTAATGTCATTGTGGTAAAAGCGTGGGGGCCTTTGTACTACATTTTTACACTAACTCTGCATTTTGGAATTGAACTAGTAAGAAATTATAACAATATTGAGCACCCCACACTTTTATACGCAGTTATTATTTTTCCGGTTTCAATTTCTTTATTTCTTTCTGCTTCTTTTCTTGGCATTTCTAAATACCCTGTGTTCTATTTCTTTAAATCCTGGCACTCATATTTTTCTAATTTGTTTTCTATAAAAAATTACTTACATTTTGGCTTTTTAATGTAATTCCTTTTTTTGCCAGGAATAAGCCATTCTTTTAAATTATTTTCATTTTGAGTTCGTAGTGGGAGACTGTCATCATTGATTGAAAACTATCGGATGGCAAAATTTTATTTGCAGCGATTTCAAAACCACTTCTAAAAGATATTTAATGTGTAGTGTACTGATAACAAATTAGTTCCTGTATATATATATATTGTTCCAATGTGTGATATTTTTTGAACTGTTGTTTTATCCTTCATGTGTAATATTTATAAAATTGTATTTTTTAAACCTTTTAGCTTGTTTCTAAATTATGAATGCTTTATTTTTAATTTGCATTAATTTCATTTCTGCTTGTTAGCATTAATCTTCATT
Organism: Trichonephila clavata; assembly: GCA_019973975.1. Lineage (NCBI taxonomy): Eukaryota > Metazoa > Arthropoda > Arachnida > Araneae > Nephilidae > Trichonephila > Trichonephila clavata. The sequence continues at coordinate 34,992 of BMAO01025163.1, read as the reverse complement.
TTTAATATTTCCACTCATAATTTATTTTAAATTTTGCACATAGTTCAGAATTTTTCTCTTTTTTTATATGTATATGTTTTTGTGGATAAAAATTAATCTATGAATTTCATACATTTTGCACTTTCTGCCAAAGACCATTGGTTTCACATTTTGTAGACTTTATCGTCATGTTCTAAATACTCATATGGGCGTAGCATAACACTACATGTGTTATGCTAAATTTTGTAGATAGCCATTTAGAAAACTATATAATTATGAACAACATTTGTAAAAATTTTACTCTAATGAGGAAAATTTCAAAATTCCTCTCAGAACCAGCTATTTATAAATTCTTCAGTAAATAATTTAGATGACTCACATATCCTAACATGTAATTTATTTGAAACAACACTGTTTGAAAGGCATTTTCACTCACATTTCATAACTCAAAGACATGATTTGATAAAAAAAAAGCTGTTTATTTATGTACTTTTATACACTAGAACCTATATTTAAAATGATAATTCAATGTATATTATATTAAACAGCTATTCTGTACAAATAAGGATGGAGTTGATACTTTAGATATAGATTAGATTAATTAGTTGATATAGATTAGATACTGTTTATAAAAAAAATCAATATATATAAAAAAATAAGTTATTGAAGAAAACATGTTTCAAAAATTTCACTTATATTCTTGTTAATTTTTGTAATGTATATATGTATGTGTACAATTTCCAGAATAAATATTTCAACAATATGATTTTGGTTTGTTTTATTTTTCTTGTTAACAGTGAATAATTGAAAAAAGGTATGAAAATAAAATTCTGTACAGCAAGTAAAATTGCTAAATTATGATTCTATTGGTCCTTATGATGTTATTTTTTCTTCTGAATGGGTGCTGAAAATTTCTCTAAAAGCTCTTTCCATTAGGTTAAAAACTAAATGTTTTGTTAATGCAAAAATGTACTGTTAGAGTTGTTTTTACATTCTTCTTAGGACTAAAATTTTTAAGTATTTTAATTAAAAAAAACATTAACTTAAAAACTATTATATTTGTTTTCTTTGGTGATAGAAAAGTGTAAAATCAGTTGCTTTAACAAAAAACGAGCTTAGTTTGTAATATAGCAATGCATTTTCTTTGTTTCCATGTGGATAGGTTTCTATTTAAACAAAACAATTGATATAAAGAGTACTTACACACCTGGGCCTAATGAGTGTTACTTTAGTCAAAAGGTTTTTTTCTTCAGGTTACATAATATGTAAAAAAGCTATTTCTTTCTGGCATTGTTTTGAAATTTTTACTTAGAAAAATCTGTTATTTATCATAATGTTTCCTAGATATTTCTAATAACTTATTATTGAAGGGCTGAATTTTTTTAAATAAAAGTTAATTTTCTGCTTGTATATGATTTTAAGGAAACAATATAATGCTTCTAGAGAAACATAAATATAAATAATGAATCAAATTGCTTCTGGAACTAGTTCAAAATGCATACACATTTGTTAAACGATAACATCGAATTTATTTTTGCAGTTTTCAAAGATTTATATTTGCGGTATAAGTTCGAAGACATGCAGTTTGTGATCAAATAATAGTTGCATTTTTTTTCGAAAAGTAATATTTTTGTTGATACTTGCGTATTGTCGCCACCGTATTGGCGACATTATATAAAACGAAGCACATGGTTGCTAATTCAGCGCGTAGGACACATGCGAAATCGTTACTGCCAATTTGGCGAGTTATCTTTAACTTAGGCACTTTCGCGATAATATGCGAGTACCTTTTTGTTACACACAATAAATGTAAAATGAATTTTGATTTCGAAGTTGAGTGTAAAAATTTCATGAAATGAAAATAAAATAATACGTAAGATGTAGAAAGTGAAAATTTACAACTCGGGTATCACATTTTTAAATCCCTTAAGATTTGGGTTAATAAATATTTTTCTGTTAAAAATTCATGTTAGATACAACAGTACCGAAAATAAATGCTATACATACTCATTTTATTGTTTAAAACTCATATTTGATACATTAACAGATTCAAATACGAGTGCATTATATACTCATATCGACCTTTCATTCTCAAAAATTTGATCCCGTAACAGTTTCAAAAATGAGAATGTACTTGTGTCTCAATATGAGAATATGCGATTCTCAAATCTGAGTAAGCGTGCATCGGAGCTATTTTGAGAATGTGAAGTACTCAATAGTGTGTGTGTGTGGAGCTGTTTGCTCTCAGTTTTGAAAATTGTTTCTCGCAGTGAGGGCCTGGGTTCGAATCCCGGAGAAAGCATGGATGTTTGTAAAAGTATAGCGCCTTCACGGCATGGGGATACTCTCTAAATAGCCGTCGAGCCACAAGTCCTCTCGTGAGGTTGGTGGAAGGGGTAGAGAAGTTGGAGGCCCCTGACCACTCCCAAGGTGCTCTCCCTGAAAATTGGGGTGGAACCGAGCCAAATCGTAATGTCACCTGTGTGATACTCAATGCTACGGCTAACGACAAACTTACAATCTAGGCCGATACCACGATGAATTTCGTGGGCCTCGATCTGACTACGTGAGACAGGCGGCATTAGCAACAACGAATTTAACACAATATGTATTTCAAAATTTTGCGTTGTACAAAGATTTTCGGGTCTTATAACTTAAATTTGTAATTTCTGAAGAAACCGAATCCCACTTTCTTTCAGATCTTTAAAAACATCTCTATACTAAGGAGCGTGGATTTTAATACTATGGTTGATAGAATAGAGCAGGGGTAGCCAAACCTTTTGGGAAGCATGCGATAATCTGATAAAAAAAATTACATGTGCCCCTTCCAACTTTTCTTCCAAACTTCTAAAAGTGAAAAATGGGTTATTTACCCCAAAAACATTTTTAAATGCAAGTTCTATTTCGTAAAAATGTAAAAAAAAAAAAAAAAAAAAAAAAAAAAAAAAATGGTATGGACTAGTTTTACCGTAAAGCTTACTATGGGGGCGCTACAGTCATTAGTACCCTTTTCTTTTTCCGGTTAATGCAAAATTGCCATTGCTTTGAGCTAAAGAATTAACAAGGTATTTTAGAAAAGATACTGACATAAATACTATAAAATCCTGAATCTGAAATCTACAGATTATCTTCTATCCATATAATGCAAAAAAAGTTTCAAAAACTTGCATTAAAAGTTTGAAAAACTCATTTGAATTTCGATGTTTTCCCATAGATTAACATTACACCAGAAGTAAGTGAGGGTTACACTCAATGTTGTTGTTTACAAAGTAGAACTCGTCCATAACAAATCAAATAAAAGTAGAAACTTATATTTTACAGCATCAATTTAGTAATTTTTAAGCAAAATCTTTTATTGTGCCACCTATGCAAGGCGCTCCATCTGTGCAAACACTGTCTAATTTTGACCATTCTCTTTTGTTAACTTGAAATTAAATTTTTAATTTCCTTACAACTGTCTTCACCTGTAGTTAAAACTAGTTGGCGCAAATCAAGAAGCTCTTCCAACCTGTCAAAATTATTGTTCTTGTAAAGTACAAAAATGCTTAACTGCGTATTGTCTGTGATATCACAGCTTTCATCCAAAGTTAATGAAAAGTAATTGCAATTTTGAAGTCCAGAGACAATTTGCGTTACAACATCCTGGTCCATGTGATCATCGATACGACGCATGATGGTATTTCTGGACAAAGCTATTTTATCAACCATATTTTTGACATTTACATCACCAACATTTTCGGTGAACACTAAAAGGCTACTTTTTTATTATATCCTCTCCACTAGAATGTGGTATTTCTTGCGGGTTCAACAAAGAAAGTTCATAAGAAGCCTTCACCAAAGTTTCCATTTCGTCATTTCTCTTCTGGAACAAAGATTGTTGGCTGGCTAAAGATTTCTTTTTTTTAAAAATTTTTATTTATAAATTCCTTTTGCAAATTTGATCCGTCAAGATATTTGCTGTTGAAATCATTATCCAGTTGCTTGAAATGACGGTCCAAGTTAAATTTTTTGGAACTGCTATACAAATTACACATATCAAACAATCAGGTTTGGAAGCATTTTGATGTGTAAACAAGTATTGTTCTTACCAGATAATTTTAAAATCACGAGCTGCAATATCCTCTTCATTATTTCTTTTCAATGTCAAAGGTTTACTCACAAGCATATTGAAAATAAAAAAGTTTTTAAAGAACTACGCTCACAACGTTAAAATCTAAAAATAATTTTAGAACAGGAAAAAAGATGAATGTCTTGCTAAACAGAGTTTTAAATCCACTGATTCTGACAGCTAGAGACAATTTGCCGATGTTACTCTACAAATTTTCTAAGCTCCGAAACTAGCATTTTGATTAGTCACAGATGTTAGTTCTCATTCCGTCTGCTTTATAAAGCGACTACTTTGTGCAGAAATAATTACTTCTACCGTATCAACATCTGCTCTCCTAATTTATTGCAGAATTACTTCTTTACATTACAGAAATCGTAAATAGCCATCACCTTCGTAAACACCTTTTTATCTGACATCACGCTGATTGCCAATAGCTATAAACAGAAAACTTCAGCATTGCAAGGGGAAGCTGAAATTTTAGTGGAAATCCTAGAGGCTAAAAAGCAACCATCCCCAAGAGATAGCGAAATTTTCGGCAGATTTGACAAACTGAGAGAGAGAGAGAATTTATTTCTTTTAATCTCACGTAACTCAAAATATTTTTCGGAACTTTAAAATGCTGCTGAATTGTAAGTTTTTGAGCATGATCTCATTTTTGGTGCTATACCAAAGAAAAGAAAAAGTCCTGCTTAGCACCTATAAAATCTCACGCTGACAATTTCTTGTTCTTACATATTTTCTTTACGATAATTTTCTATTGTCATTCAATTAATTCAGTAATATTTTCATAACATTTTTGTAATTTTTCAATTAGTCTTTGAGTGCCACAGTTAAGACTCCCGCGTTCCACAGGTTGGCCTCGCCTGGAATAGAGATACGTAACGGAAGGGTAGCGTGTCCAAGTCTTGTCTCAAAAAACCGCCATTTAATGTACGTCGAATTTGTCAAGGCTAAGAATCCTCACGTTGGAATGATGTGAAAATCAGATCAGTTTCATATTGCTCAGAAGCAATCCTCATCACTTGATTGAGATAAAAATTCACGAGGCACGTACAATATATCTAGAAATAAAACAAAGTGGATATGTTTATTTAAGTTTTTTCTTTTCCTGTATTTGGAAATTTACTGTCAAATGTTTGTTTCAAGAAACTCAAAAAGAAATATTGTTAAAATTTAAGGATAATCAAAAAGTTTTAAAAAATAATCATGACATTTAAACGTAATTTAAATTTGTTTCCTAATATACAAACGATATTTTTAAAAATGTGCCCTTTATATATTTCCTCTCAGTGAAAGGTTTGCCTTTGGTGGATACACAATGAGAAATTACGAAACTGTATGTCGGTAGTTTAGTTTCTACAGTTTTACAAAGAAATGTAACTTGCTTCTTATATCCAGTAACAGCTCTTTTTATAGTATTATTTCTCTTTGGAATTCTTAAGTGAGAATCAATGTTTACTTTGAAAATGTCGGGAAGTATGCAATATTCGAAGTTGAAACCAGTTCAAAATATGCCAAGATCACCAAACGGAGCGAGTATCATTCAAATGTGGCTATCCGTCTATTTGATCTTCTTACTCATGGCTGCCTCACAGAGCTGGAACATGTGGTAAATCTGACCATGGGTGCCGAAAAGAATATGACAACCCCTTAGAATAGTTTTGAGAATCTGGCCTGGCAGACATTCAGAGATGTAAACACACTAAGCCGATGTGCACCGCAATAAATTAATATATTAAATTAATACGGTGAAATGTTGTCACTTTTCACCATAAACAACATAAAGTACTTTGGACTTCGAAACCAAGCAGGATTTCCTCAGGGAGCAGTATTGAGCCCAATTCTTTTTAATCTAATGATTAATGATTTAAATCTTATTCCTAAATCTGTTCCAAGTATAAATATTTTATTGTTTGCTGATGACATGGTATGAGTGCTACAGAATATGACATTTCTGGCTTGGAGAGTGTGCTTCAGCGGCCTTTACACTTGATCTTACGAGAACAATATGTCCGTTAATACTGATAAGACCACCTTTCAATCATTTTCTCTCACTCAGTACAAAACACTATGACACTCAACTTCAGAACGATAAAAAAGTTCTATCTCGAACATTTGACACTGTTTATTTGGGCATTCATTTAGACCCTAAATTAACATGGAAGAATCATATAGATTCAACTGTTGATAGAGGTTAGTCGAGATCTAAGCTGCTAAAGCGTTTAGCTGGTGTAACTTGGGGATCAACTCAAGATGTTTTGGTACAGCCTATAAGTGTTATGTCAGACCTGTTGTTGAGTATGGAAATGAGGTTTTAATAACTGCTACAGATTCTGTTAAAAATAGACTTAAATTTTTTCCTAAAGAGCATGTTACGTTTAATCACTGGTGGGGTCAAATGAATCCCTATAGCTGCTATGGAACTCCAGACAGATTTGGAACCTTTGAGTGAAGGGAGTCAAAGAAGTGCCCTGAACCTGGTTAAAAAGATCTCGAGAAGGAGAAACAATTTCTTAAATTATTACAGACCCACAAATGAAAGATTAAAAACCCATAAGTCTTTCCTTTCAATTGTTCATGATCTTTATGACACTTTCGATATTCTTACACCAAACCCCGCTAAGTTTTCCCACAGGAACTTAACCCTATTATGAGCCAGATGACTTTGGAGAGCCACCTGGATCTTGTTTGGACTGTTGGTAAACAATTTTCTACACAAAGTGACTTAAAAAGTGCTGCTCTTGCTACTATACATTGCAGATAATCCTCTTGACAAATGGTTCCATGTATACACAGATGGTTCAGCAGAAGATGCTATTAAAAATACTGGTGCTGGAGCCTATTAGAGTGCTTTCGGTATTAGTTATCCTGTTGGAAAGTATTGTGACATTTTTGATGGTGAGATATAGGGTTTGCAGCCCCGGGATCCCGGTGGTTTTTTCAAATCCGGGATTAAAATAACTAATCCCGGCATTTAATTTTTGTCTGAATTATATTTTGAAATTTTTTTCAAAGTATTGTGAATCTGGTATTACATTTAATGTGTCTTATTTACTTTTTTTGTACTGTAATTTTTTTACGTGTTGAACCTTGAAGGGTTCGAGACGGATGTGTATGTTAAACCGGGAAATTTGATATGTTGTTTCTTATTTTCTTCTGTAACTTTCACCCCATCGCGAATGGGGTCAGAAAGCGGACATTTCTCCCACCCTCAGGATGTCCGATGTCAGCTAACTTGGACAGAGGCATTTATAATGTTTGGAAGATTTCTAGTAGGGTTTTCAGCCCCGAGATCCCGGTGTTTTTTCCAATCCCGAAGTTAAAATAACTGATTCTGGGACTTAATTATTGTTTGAAAATTTTTTTCTCATAAAAATTTTTTAAGAGTTTAATTTTTCAAAACTTGACCGTCTGTTTATGAAATATGTACGTAGAATTTTTTTGCGCAATTATAAATGCTATATGTAAAAAAATATATATGTACACAGTATGGGAGAATGTCGCAAAATTCTAAGTGGCTCAATACAATAATATAAGCAATATCACAAAAATAGATTTTGTCTCAGTTTCTTCTTGAATTAAATGCCGTAAATCATAGTGGACCTGCTTGAAAGACTTGAATCTTCAAATCCCACTGCATTACTAACAGCTCTTGCAACTAGATCTTCTCTTTCAAATGAGATAATACTTGAAATTGATTATCCTTCTGATTCAATAACTGGATCAATTCATATACAAAAACCATTAAGTGTAGCAGAAGAACTAAATAAAGTTATCAAAGAGGTATATGCACCAATGCAGTCTATTAGATTTGAGACACTGTCATCAAAAATTCAAAAAGAAATGTCTATTTTTTGAAAATGTAGGGAGACGTGGTGACTATCGGAAAAGAATATACACCTATTTAATGACGATAATACCTACTAGTTAATAATCCGAACGAGCATTTTCTTCGGCAGGACAATTTGTAACAAAAATAAGAAGCCGTTCCAACGATGAAACGCTGTGTTTTTATAAGCTTATTTACAAAAATACAATAAATGAAAAAATGCTTTTAAAAAAAACTTTCATTATATATTATTTTTATGGTGAATAATTTTTTTTGTTTCATTAAAACAATATTAAATCAATTTTTAATTATATTTTCAATTTAATTATGCAATTTCAACTATGCTAATGTGTAAGTATTTTTAATAAATAGTCTAGGGATTGGGATAATGTAATCCAGGGATTGAAAACTCTAGTGAGATAGCGCCAATTTCATTTGCGATCGATAAATTGGAAAGCTGTTCTGAACATAATATTGTATTTTTTATCGATTTTCAAGCTGCCATTCTATCTCTAATAAACTCAAGATATAATGAAAATGCACTAGTTAATTCCTGTAGAATGAAATCAGCTGAACTTGCGAAGTCTAGAGAAAGCATTGCCCTCCAGTTGATTCCCAGCCACTGTAACATTTCTGGAAATGAGAAAGCAGATAGGCTTGCTAAAGCAGGATTTCTCATGTCCCAACCTGACTCTCCCTTGCCTCTGCATAACATCAAAAGAATTATTTTCAGTAAACTGCAAATTAATAGAGCCTCCCTGTCAGGTGAAGCAGCTACAGGTAAATGGTGGAATATCTTGCGTAGCAAAAGTGGTAAAGTCCCCAGTTCCATGCCTCGATCTGTTGGAGTTGTGTGCTTTCGTTTACTTACTGGACATGACTACTTGCAAATGCATTTACATCGCATTGGGGTAAAGGATTCTGCTTGGTGTCCTCTGTGCAACCAGGGTGAAATGGATGGTGACCACCTCAAACACCAGTGGCGAAACGGAAAATAATTGGCCCCCCCCGCAAGGTCAGGTCTTGGGCCCCAAGCCGGATCTTAGAAATATATACTTGCTAGAAAAGTCTGCTTCACCTAGTACTGCTTACATAAACGACGAAAAACATTTTAAAAACCGGAATTTTAGAATTTTTTAAAAATTATATTTTATTTAGTTCATTCCAAGTATTGAGAATATTAAAAGTGAACTCGGTTTACTTTCATAGCTTTGAAAATAAGGACAGGTTTGTAGCGATACCAACAAAAATCAAGTACAAAAAGTCTGCGTTCACTTGTGTGTTTTAATAGTAACTATAAAAATTACTTAAAAAGGATAATGAGCTATTTAACAGCTGGTTGGATAACCCCGTGTGTTGAAAATTTCCTGAAGTCGTTTAGGCATTGAATTATTAAGTCTAGTGGTTTCTTCAGAGCTTATCTTCTCTCATTCGTCCTTAAGAACACTCTTTTCCAGCAAGTGTGTATATATATATTTATAAAATATTGCCAAACCATAACATAATGTACCTTTACACATCGCGTAAAAATATTTATCATTAAACTTTTTGAATGCAAAATCAACCGGATTCTGAGTAAACGAAGTAAATAATGTATAACATTAGAGAGTATTTATAATATTTATTTAAACTGGAAATCTCTAACGATAGATAACCTGGGAACTTGAATAAAAACGAACACCAAGAAAGACAGGAACACTGTAAAATAATTTTAGATTTAAAATTCTTACGAAAGAAAAAAGGTATCACTTATCTGATTCTTCATTTCTGAATCCTGGGATGAAGTTTGATTACATTCTAGCGTAAATACTGCAACTTTTAATAAGGAGAGTTCTTTGTATGAAGCAAAAATGATTTCATGAAAATGAAATAAAAAACTGATACATTCCATTATGCTTTCTTCTCATGCTTCATTTGATTGAATACTCATAAATCTATCATCAAATGCTCTCTATGCTTTTCCAAGGATCATAATACTATTTTACTTGAAAAAAGCATAACAGATGTACGTTATTTACGACATTGCTAAATGAAATTGAAACACATGGGGAGGGGACTAAAGACGCCAATAATTTTCTCTGCTGATCTTAAAAAGTAAATCATGTCTCCCCCCCTCCCTACTGCTAATGTAATGTATCTTATCTTATCTTACACTATTAAAATTCGAAGGTAAACAAACGTATCTATCTATCTATCTATCTATGTGCGTCTATCTTCTCACGAACCGTACGACGCAGAAAGTCGCGGAAGGTACCAAAAGATCGGGAATTTTCCGGGGAAGCCGTATTGCCCATTTATATTCCAATATTGTAATTAGTTGAAAAGATATTAATTAAAAACCTTAAAACGCCTAATTGTTTTACTCCTAATTGTTTGCTTACTTGGCGGAACTTCCGTTCCGTTTCGGCCGAGCGGTGATCTTACGTTTTCCACCATTTTAAAATTGTCATCCAATTTTCGGTGTTGAAATCAGACAAAAAATAATTACAGAATCGGAAAGATCATTTATTTCGCCACGATACGGTATAATTTTTTTTGTAAAATAACAATATTTTCTATTTTTTTCGAATTTTTTAAAATAGTGTTAAAACTGATGCGTTTTTATGAAAATTATTTCAAAATCGGAAAAAATTACTGTTCATGTTATTAAATCGATATTCTACACTAATTAACTTCAAGCCTTTCTCTTTTAGATCCATTCATTTAAAAAATAAAATTCCCAAAACTTTTTTTTAAAAGAATTTTTAAAAAGTAGTCCAATTTTTACTTCACATTGAATAACTTCTTCATTTATGAAGGTAATCTCACAAAACCTTTTTTCCGTGTGTAAAGCAATATTATACGTAACCTATACGAAGATTGAAAAAATTGCTTCAAAATTACGGATTTTAGAAAACATTTTGTGATTTTCGTAAACCGCTGTTTTTCTGAGAAATAAATTAAACAGTAGTAATTTGTACATTTTTTATTTCAAAGTACGTTATTTTTGCAAATAGTTTGTGATGTTTGAGAGCATTAACGTAAAAATTATGCCTAAAAATGAAGGTAATGATTTTTAAAATAATTTAAAATACGCGATTTTACATTTAGCCTAACATTGGCGTCGAAAATTAGCTTTGCGCCAAAGTCTTTTAACCTGTTTCGCCGTCGACCGCATCTAACTCAAGGGTTACACTAAAAAATTCTGCCTTAAACAGGGGGAAATCAGTAACTTTAGCGAGTAAAAAAATTTAATTTTAAATTTTTTTTCTGCGATTTTTTAAATATTAGACCAAATTTTTACTCAACGTTGAATAACTTCGTTATTTATTAAAATCATCGCACGAAACTTTTTTTTCGTGTGTAAAAAATATCATCTGTAATCTGTACGAAGATTGAAAAAATTGCTTAAAAATTACGGATTTAAATTTTTTTTTTTTGTGATTTTCGTAAAGTACCGTTTTTGCGATCATTAAAAGTTTAAAAAAACACTGGGAAGATTTTTTGAGTTTTTTGCGCATGCGCGGTAGAATTAGTGAAGGTCAATGTTACGTTTCAGTTTTTGAATGAATTATAATAAAACACTCAAAATACTTAAATCAATCATTTAATAATTTCTTCATTGAAAAAAGATAATTGCATGAAACTTTTTTCCCGTGTGTCGAACATTTCAAAAAATCCTCTGAATTTTCTTCAAGATTTAAAGTAGTAGTGAAATTTTGTAATTTGAAAATTTTTAACTTTTCTGTCTTTTTTCAACATACAATTATTTTCAAGAAATCTACGTTTTCATTTCGGGGGGGGGGCTAAAAAATTGCAACGAAAGAATTCAAAAGTGAGTGGGTGATTTTTAAAGTCGCACTGTTCACATACTCGCGGGTTTTTGGCGACGGACATTGAATTTTCAACCATGGTCAAGTGACGAGGACGACACCTGAGCTTTCACCCTTCTCTCCTAATTACCACACCAACAGAGAACAAATTTCGAAAAAGGAGTTTTAATGACATAGTTAAAGAAATTACTGACAACGTGCGCATACACACACACATAAGTGCTATCGACATGAGGGAAAAAGAAATTCCCCTGGGGATTATATATATAAGTTATTCACTCGGTAAAAGCCCGTGCAACGCCGGGCCTGGGAGAGGAAAGAAACAAAGTCAAAGTAATTCGAAAAATATTATTGGATGTGCTGATTTTGTGAAGAGAAGGGAAAATGTTAAACGAGAAAGCCATGATACGCACTCAAGGGGCATGCACTCACATCGTACGCGTTACACCCACATAAAAGTGAAGGCATCAGAAAGAAATTAACATGGGGATAAGTTATACCCTCGGTAAAAGCCCGTGCAACGCCGGGCCATGAAAGCTAGTACAGTAATAATAACAGAGTTGAAATTTTTGTATCTTCCTAGCATTTTATCCGATTCTACGTTTTCTTTATTAGTAATTAAGGTTTAAAAAGAAAAAACCCACTAAAGAAAAAGTATCTTTCGTTGCCGGGATTACAGCAAATGAAAATAAAAAGTTTTTTGATTTGGCTATAGGATGAAAGATATGTAATGAGCGTATGCAAGTTTTGATGATGAATGACGTTTGATCGCTGATTGGAAAATCGCTTAAAAATTCGATTTCGAAAAATGTGAAGCGAACTTTTAGGAAATCTACGTTCATGGCGTCAGTCAGGCTTTGGCCCCCCCCCCGCATTGCGGGGGTGCACGTTACGCCACTTTCCTATTGTTTTAAAGTTTTTTGTAGACATCTCTACGGAGGCAAATTTTAATTCATTTTATGCTTCGTCATCATTTTATTGCTCTGCTCATCGACTAATGGCAGAGATTCTTGATTACCAACACTGTTCGTGGTAATTTCTCCGTTTAGATAGTTGGCGATTTTGCACTAGTAAAGGGCAGGAAAGTGTGTTGTGAAACTGGACACACTAAATGCCTTTATTTTATGCTATTTAATGTTTCATATAATCAAAACAGGCTTTACAAAAATGGTAGATATATAAAGGATGCAAAATTTGTCTCTATTATACTAAAAAAAATGAAATACTATATAAAATATTTACGACTTAGAATAAATAAAAACCAAACTGGTTCAAAATAGGTCTCACAGCTTACCTGCAACTTTTTATAGTTTAAAAGCATAAATGAAAAGAGAATCCCTGCGTGAATGAATCAACAAAACGAGTGAGTGAATGAATATTAACGTCCCACTGTTCAGCTACACGAGGGCTTTTGGGGACGGTCCACGTAATTTTGAACCATGGTGAAGTGACGTGGACGACACCTGAGCTGGTACCCCCTCTCCTAACTACCACACCAACGGAGAACGTTTGAGCTCTCGACATATTTTACGTCATCCCTCCCTACACGGCGAGTCTTCAGTGGTACTGGGATCGAACTCATGACATACTAGCCACGATCCGATGCCTAGACCACTTGGCTACCGCGGCCACATCAACAATACGAGGGGGAAAAAGACGAGAACATTTTGATTAGGCTGGATGTTCTCGTCCATTTAAATGTACATTTTGAAAAGAACAGGATTTTCTTTTAAATCTCATCCCTATCCATTTACTGTTAGAATGTAATGGATGAAAACTAAAAGTCTAATTATTGACTGTGTGCAATCGATAACCATACCAGTACTTCAATAATGCCGTAGAAGCCTCCATGTCTTTGCTAGTCATCAGGGTTCAATCCGAGTAGGGATTCATTCATCAATGAAAAAAATTGAGTGAGTTTAAGGTCGAGCAATTCTGACAAAATTTATTGGTTATTGGTGAACACAAGTGAAAGTGGTAGGCATGATGGACACCTAGAGTTTAAATTCCATTCTTCGAGTCCTGATAATGGTATCTGTAATTACTGCATTTAAGTTATATGTTAAATCATTAAAAATGGTGCTTCAGGTGTTTCTACAGCTGTTGCGATTTCTTCTTATCATTTCTGTCTAAGTTGATTAATGCCTTCTTGACACTGCGTTTTATAATATTTCAATCATTCCTGCAAACATCACCGAATTGTGGTGTAATAGCTGTGTTCACAGAATCTTTACAGCAAGGCAGCAGGTAAATGTGCAATCAAACCAAAAACCTATAAATTCATTAACCTTCAGATGACCAAGTGGAATTCTAAAACATGAAAGGCCATACAGGGTAATCTCACTGTTGAAAAGACATGTATTTGCTATAACAAATAAATAATAAAACCCAAAACAGCTTTTAAATATTTTTAATAATATATATACAGATAAGAGTTGCAGTCATACAAAAAATTGAAAATGCAATATAGCTACAATAAAATATCTCAAGTACAAGATAATGAAGATTTTACATTAAGATGGGAAATATGAATATAAAATGTACAATCACTTTGATTATTGCATTCATGACATAGATATGATTTTTGAAAACAAATCTTTTTCATAGTTCAAAATAAAACTTTATTAAATTATAAAAGCATTGTAATTAACTATTTATGATTCATTTAATCTATATATATAACAGACCCTATCATTGCCGAGGACTAATTGGGGCTCTAGTTATTTGGATTAAACATATATATTGGCCAAAGTACACAACTAAGAACACAGTACAGCAAAAAGAAAAACAACAGCACAAGAGAAAAAAATTAAGATCAACATATTTATTTACATGTATGAGGTCAGGGGAAAAACTACCCAGAACATGATGGTGCAGGCACATCTTCATAGACATGCTCAATGCTTTGGAAAAATGGCTGATGGGCTCATCTTTTTTCATTTAGCACTAATTTTTTGAATAATTAATTGACACAGAGATGCTTCAAATTTTCATAACATCTAGATATAGTTTCAATACTGTTGTCTTTAATGTATCATATCACAACATTTATAAGAGGTCTTTATTTCACTAAATTTTGGTTTCAAGTTGTCTATGTCACACATTGTAGTTGTCTTCATTCCTCTCAGATCATTTTGTTTCAGTCACACTTTCAGGGATCATCTCTGGTAAAATATGATAGTCTGTATACTTTTCATCAACTTCTATCCAAAAATCAACTCCTTGCAGTGTTATATCACTTTGACTACCTTGGTGAAGAACTTTGTAAAAATCTTTATTCTTGAATCCAATTGTATCTGGTTCAAATCACTCATTCATTAGAAGTTTTTTCCGTGACT
This sequence comes from Trichonephila clavata, assembly GCA_019973975.1. Taxonomy (NCBI): domain Eukaryota; kingdom Metazoa; phylum Arthropoda; class Arachnida; order Araneae; family Nephilidae; genus Trichonephila; species Trichonephila clavata. The sequence goes on along the minus strand of BMAO01025163.1, from coordinate 19,926 downwards.
TAACCAAAGTTGAAGGTTTTATTTCACAGACAGCAGCTGCTAAATTGTAAATCATGGATCTGATATTGAAATCCATTGGATTTTGTAATGTCTTTAGGCCTCTTGTATCTTCTCCTTTAGCTAGTTCCTTGATTACTAAAATTTCATTCAAAAGCTTCTTCTTGTAGGATGTTTGGCTATTTTTATTATGCAAAATTTGTTGATAAGGGAGAAATTGGTGTTTACGCTATTTACTGACATTGGCTTTTTTAATGACATTACTGTATACTTATTTTATACAAATTGAAAAAAATTTAAGGTAGGATTAGTTTTAAAAATAAAAATCACAATACAATTTAACATAGTATCGCATTCGTGATATCCATCAGCGCTCTTGCCATCTATTACTGATCACCCAAACTGGAAGCAATCTTTTAAAAAATGTGTTCTAAGCTGAACTGGATATATTCCAATAATTTTATAAAAAAGAATGACAAAGTATATTAATACTATTCTTAATAGAAAGTTGATATCTTCCATACAAAATACAAATTCCTTAAAATGAAAAATAAGAATTATGATGTCATAGACACTAGAAATGGAACAAAACTGCTTAATTTACAGTTATGTGCTCCAAATTATGCATTTTATTTTCCTTTATTACAATTTTCAATAGCTGTCTGAATAAAGCAAAGCCCAATTTAATTATGGTTTACAGTACATTATTTCCAAAAGTTTCACTTATAAAGAAGTTGAAAATTATAGAAAATCATGTCATTGAACAACTATACTTTGATTTTTTAGTTGCCTAAACAAACAAATATATTTAGCAGCAACTCGTGCTTGAGCGACACAAACTTTTGACAAAATATGGTTTTATCTTTAAGGTATGGATGGAGTTCTTGTAAATTTAATGACTTTAAAAATGTTAGAACAAAGGAGTAACAGTTGTGCTTTTCAGAGTCATATCTGAAAAAGAAAAGAAACTACTAAAAAAAGAAATTAGTTTATTGAAATCATTCAGAACATTTTACAAACAAAATGTAAGCTACCAAATATAATAAGGTACAGAAAACAAACTATCAAATATATTTGTTAAATTAACTGTTTTCTTCAATTTTATTCCATTTTAACAATATGATAATTTTCAAGGATAATGCAATTATCCTCTCAGATACATGATACTGGCAATTACTTACAAATGAGAAAACTTAGATTCTATACTAATTTAGCTATTCATACAAATTAATGCGAGTGTATCATGTCATTTAACATTTAAATATTTACAAGCAGTGGCAATGTTTTTAAATAAGAAATTAAACAAATATGAATAATTAAAAAAATATAGTTACCGATCTGCTGTCCATGAATTTTGAATAAAAACATTGTATAAGATTTTATCCCAATACTGTTTTAAAGATGAATTCATTCTATCTATCACCTTGATAGGAAGACACTGAAACCAGGTTTGATTTTGCCTTTTACTACACCATTAACATCATATTCATAGATAAATCCTAGAAAATATTAGAAAAAATATCTCATGTCAATTAAAATTAAG
>BMAO01025163.1:0-17825 GCA_019973975.1 Trichonephila clavata | reverse complement strand
AATGAAAGCATTAACTCCAGCAGTTTTAAGCAGATTGGTAAAATATGAGCAGTGATCAATGGTAGCACATTTGCAACACATCATATTTATTATACATTTCTTCATAAAAATCAACATAGCCTTTGGTGAAATTCACTATTTCAGGTTTCTTCCCTCCAGTTTGTTTTTATTAAAGTATGATCCTTTTCATGCATGGTAGAGATAAGTAGAACACTTTTTTCTACAATAAGAAACTAATGCCATCGGGATTTTACGATGAAAGCCAAGAGTGGTGTACTAGGCTTTTGTTTACTGATGAAGGATAGCAGTTTCTCCCTTTTATTTTTTTGGAGTGTGACAACATTGTTAATTTATTTTTTAACACTCATCAAAGTGGTATTCTAGTATCCAGTTGCCGCAAAAAATGTTACGTTCAGAACACTGGTGTAGCTAATCCTGAGAGGGCCCTGTATCTAAGTTCCTTGGCAGCTCAATTTTGGGTCTCTTTAATATCTCATACCCTTTTGTAGCCCCTGTAGCTTGGCGGCTTCTGTATCATTGATGCGGCTGATACAGCGGTAGATACACACATGGTTCAGAATCATATAATGATTGACATAAACGCAGTACAAAAACTTAATATTGTTGCAAAGTGTTTTCAGCATGCCAGATAAGCTTTTGAAGGTCATTACATTCCAAATGTCAGACCCCCCCCCCATAGAGCGATTGCATCTGACCAGAAGGTTCAACGACCTAAAATGTGCAGCTACAGAAAAAAATCACGGTTCTGTGCATTCTTTCTGGAATCCTGGAAGGCTTTTCTTGTTGCTGGAATGTACAGAACACCCCACGCACCTGATACCTGGTTAACAAACATTTTCTAACAGAAATACTTCTAAAATTTTAAATATATTTCAAACAAACAAATTTATTCCTAAGGCTATTAATAAGAATATCCCATTGAAAATTCATATGGCTGATACTTTGATATAATAGTTTCTTGTTTAAATTTTATGAGAGTCAAAGATTACTTCTTTTTACTGTATAAAATCAACAATGATTTTTACTTGTTAGCAACTGTGTTACATGGTTAAAGTCACATTTCTTTGTGAATTTTCTATGGTCAGAAACTTATAAATTAAAGATTCCACAAAATATGAACTAACCTCTAATTTCTAGATTTTGCAATGACATTTTAATTAAATTATTGTATTAAAATATGATCAGGAGCTTTTGATCCTAATACAAATCCTTGAAATCCCCCCCCTCCCCCATGGAACCTCACAAAGCTTCAATAGACTAATTGGAAAATGCTGATTTAATGTGACATTACAACAAAAACTATGAAAGTTGTAATAAAGTGAATATCAAGTTTTGAAAATTTGGTTGATAAAAAGAAAGAAATACTTTTTTTTATGATAATAAACAATTATGATTCCTAAGACAAAGATATTTATATTTCTAAAATATGACTTTACTTAAATGTAACAATTTCATTGATATTATAAGCATAATTTGTTTCAGAATTTTAATTGGTAGTTGAAAATGTGCGTGGTCAAGTACATTTAAGTTGCTTTAACAACATAAAATTCTATTTTATAAAAAACAGAACGAGGTAACAAAAATTTTGAGTTTCTCAATTATTTTCATCGAACAAGAACAATTTATCAGAACAATTAAATATTTATAAATCAAAAATACAATTGAAATAAAAGTAAAGCAGAGAAAAAACTGAACAGAATTATGCCCAATATATTTATTACTGTGGCCACACCACAAGATCCACAATGAAACATATGACCATCAAATTTCTTCTTTTGTCTGTAAAAAACTTTCATTTCAGCAGTTTACTTATCACATTTGATAATGCCAAAGTGAGCAAGATTTTAATCAATAAATGAGAGGAAATACAAAAAGAAAAACAAAATAAATAGAAAGTGTGAATTTGACAATCTTTTTGGTCATAAAAAATTGAAAGCAGAGCCCTCATGTTATTTTTTTAAAAAGATATTGGTACTCACCAATGATGTTCAAAATGCCCATGCTTGAATAAATGGCAGAAGAAAAAAAATTGTAAAAAGTTAGTAGTCAAGTTAATAGTCTGAAATTAATAGGGTTACCACCATAGAAATAAACCAATAAAAAAATCAATACAATATGCATAATAATGTTAGCAATCACAGTACCAAATGTTTAAAATCAAGGTAATCACCGAACTTGGCAATTGTCAACAACTAGGCATGTAATGTACTGATATCGGTAGAATGGTCATCGGAGCACATGATCTCTGATGAGGTCTTAATCCCCTATCTTGTGGCTGTAGTTGACATTTATGAATAGCTTGCCATGTTTAATTGTGGGTGGTATAAGAAATTAAAATTATAAGTTAGATTGCAACCTATTAATTAATTAAAAAAAATTGCCAGAGCTGTTTTTGTTTGCATTGGAGCGAAGAAGTTAATAGAAAATCTATGTCGACCAAGGCTAGCTCCGTTGCCGGAGGCTAATATACGGCCAACTTGATCATTAAGTGTATGTACTGATATCAAATTAGTACATAAATTTTTATGTGATAAATAGATTTTATTCTAATTATAAGTAGTACATTGTAAGTTATAAACATAAATAGGGTTTAAATAGTTAATGCCTCCCCCCTTTTTTAAAAATTATTACAAACTGGTTGTTAAAATGGGACCAGTCATTAGAATTCTTTTCCAGATTGAGCAGAATGTAGAAATGACAAATTTAAGTTCAAGAGGGAACTATTTATTAAAATATATGAATCCAATCACTTATTTTAACTGCTGTTCTGAGAATGACAAAATTAGATTTTTATAAAAAGGCTATTAAAATGTAAATGCAAGTTCATATATAAATATAGTAAAATATTTACTTAATATTTTTTAGAAGTTGATATTCAAACAAATATTTATTATTATCAACAATGGTAGTCAAACCCATTGCATTCAATTTTCAGTATCCCCAAAATGTGCAATTCTGTGTACATGTGATGAAAAACAAAATTTTTAAATACAAACTTAATACTTTTAATACATATTTTAATTAAAAAATTTGGTAAATAATGATTTTTTAACAGAATTTAAGTAATAATTTGAACGAGGATACATTTGAACAGAAAAAAGTAATTTTACATACCAGTTGAATCTGTGACTCCAATATGTAAATCAGAAGAATTTCTATAGTTGCTAAAAATTTACAAAAAGGTTATTCGATATTTAACAGAAAATATTATGAAATAAACATGCAGATAGTAAATAAGGAGTCAATATCTAGATAATAAATGGGGCCTCAATCATACTTACTTCAGAAAATCTCCATAAGTTGGTTTTATGACAATGCTATTTGGTTCTTTAGCTGCATCTCTAAATGGGTAAGGAATACGGAATGGGGGAATTATTAAACTCGGTATTTGACAGTTCAGCATTACAAAAATTGCAAATATCCGGAAGATTGAAAGAAAATACTTTTTCCTTTTTCTGACAATGTTGATAACAAATTATACCAGGATCATTCATTGCAAATTACTAGGCTTAAAAACACACTTCTAATGTCTCATTTAGTTTATGCTACTGGGATCGAGTAAGTACTATTCCTAAATTCTTCCTTACCTTTTTTTATGATAAATTTACCTCAACTTACACTTTCATATACTTGTGTTTTTATAATATTTCTCGTGAACTTTTTAAATATCGTAAAAAATTAACTAATGACAACAATATCTGTATCTTTTGCAAACAGAAACAACCTAAAATTTTAAATTTTTAAAAATAAATTTGGGAAATAGCGTATGCCCGTCTGTAAAGTATTATTACACAGCTGTTCAGTTCAGTTCAGTTCTTGTGGGATATATGGAGCAGCAAAGGCTATTATCCCATTGATATGAATGTGAATATCTATGAAAATCGCTATATGTGTCTTTCCTTTCTTAATATATATCAAAGAACTTCATCTTCTGCAAAAAAACCCCTGAAAAGTTGCTTATTAACAATTGCATGTTCCAAAAGTTCTGTAGTGGTATAATCTATATAAGCTAGTAACAACCTCCGCACCATGATGATCATTTTAGTGTAGTGGTTAAGTTACTCGGCTTCGGACCCAAAGGACCCGGGTTCTGTCCTATCAGGATAAAAACGCTCCACTTCACATTTGGTGACCCTAGCTTAACTAAGAAAAGCGAAATCTCAACTGATCTGTCGTGGCGCCATCTACCCGCAAAAAAAGACAGTGCAAACAAGAAAAAAAAAATTCGTCAGTAATAAACATGACAAAAAGAAACTGACCGCTCCTATTAACAACTATATCGTTCTTTCGCCTAACCAACTCTCTGGTAGGGGAGTGTGTAGTGGTATAATCTATATATAAGCCAGTAACAACTTCCGCACCATGGTAATCATTTTGGTGTAGTGGTTAAGTTGCTCGGCTTCGGACCCAAAGGTCCCGAGTTCTGTCCTACAGGATAAAAACGCGCCACTTCAGTTCTCTGAAGGTGGTGTTTTTGCATGGATCTATCTTCAGTATATTCCACAAATTATTTCTCTGAGAAGAATATTTGTCACAAATTAAGAGAATGAGTTCCAAATCGTTATTTTCTTTGCAGGTGTTACATAAAGGGTTACTTGTTAAATCATATTTATGCAGGAGCCCTGGAGTTATAATCATTTTACTAATGGTGCGAATACCTAGAATCTCTTCTCTTCTGTTATTGGTCCAGTTAGATATTATTTCTATAGATGGGATGTTTCCTAAAATATTGTGATATTTGCTGGTATTATAATTCTCAATGGTTTTTCCTATTCTTTTCCGAAAATTATTGGTATTGATATCTTCAGGGGCGATCCAGTCAATGTAAACCGATCTTGCAAGTTTGTCTGCCTGTTCATTCCAGAAAATTTTTGAGTGTCCCGGAATCCAAAGAAAAATTAACTGGGTTCGAAGATTCTAATGAATGAAGATCTTGCTCACTAATCTATGAATGATTTTTGGAGATTGAATACTGTAATTTTGAAGGAAAGACAGAACAGATTGACGAAATTAGTAGGTTTTTGTCTGATTCTGCCAGGTCGTCCAGCGCTTGACATATAACCAGCGCTTCTGCCGTAAAGATGGAGTTTATATGATTAATCCGATAAGAAAAGGATGCATTATTCGAAATACCTGTTATTGATGTAAGATTTTCATTTTTTTAAGCATCTGAAGCTATTATAAAAAAAATTTCGGAAGTAATGGTTTACTATATCCTCGAATAGACCGCAAATCACAGGGATTGGTAGATTTTTATCTTGAAAGACGAATTTGTTGGTGTAAATTTTGCAAACAAGGTCCGTGAAATGTATCATTCTAGGGATTGTTATAATTTGATCCTTATTGGATGTTCAACCTGTGCAGTGAAGTAATAAAGTTGATTTCATCCTCTTCAAGTATATTTAGATGCGATGATCCTGGTCTATTTAGATGCATAGGAGAAAAAGTTCCATTAGAAATTTGGGTAATAAAAAATTTATTTGCTATATATATTCCTCTAATTTTTTCCGAAAGAGTTTCATGTACTACTATTTTTAAGAGCACGATATTTGGAGTCCACTGCGGGAGCCCCAATTCAATCCTTATGGCTTTGGTTTGGATTATATTAATAGCTTTTAACTGATTGTCCGACCATTTATTGATTATATGACAAGTATAATAGAAAGTGCTGCAAATGCTATTGTTGATTAGTTTGATTAAATCTTTTGCTCTTGGTCCGTAGTGTTTAAAAGCCATACCTTTAACCCCGTTAATTTTTTTAAAGCTTTGTTAATCATATGTTTCTTTATCGTGAGATTCTGGCTTCTTTTCAAAAAGTATACTCCCAAGTATTTAATAGTAGTTTGCAATGAAAGTGGAAACCCTGTTAAAAAATATTTAAAAAAGTGTTTATTCTTTTATTTGAAAGTTCTGCTATTGTGCTTTTGTCAGGACTTAAAGTAAGTTTCCAATAGTTGCACCATTATGATATTCTATCGAGAGTGTACTGTAATATCTTGCAGATACTATCAAGAGACCAGTGAGAACAAAAAATGAAGATGTCATCAGCATGGATAGAGCATTCAACTCCCGTTTCTAGAGTTTCAAGGAAGTCGTACATGAATATAGTAAATAAAATAGGGGAAAGAACACTGCCTTGGGGTAAACCCTTCAAAACAAACTTTCTGGAAGAAAGACAACCCCTCCATCGGACTTGTAAAGATCTGTGAGAAAGGAAATTTCGTATCCATAGTGCAATTTTTCCTGTAATCCCCAGTTGGAGACATTTGTAGGCAAGACCATCTAAGCATACGGAGTCATAGGCACTTTTTATATCTAAGCTGATTCCAACAAAATATTTATGTGCTTTAGCATCTATGATTGCTTTATTAACATATATGTAGTGGTTCTGCTGTCTTTAAATGGTATAAAACCAAAATTATAAGGATGAAGTTTTTGCTCTATTGTCAAAAAATAGGAGATACGGCCAGCTAAAATTCTTTCGAAATTTTTTGAAAAGACTGAAGTAAGAGCTATTCGTCTGTAAGAAGAGACTATCGATTTATTCTCCACAGGGCTTTGGGATAGGGAGGATTAAGGAATGTCTCCAAGAATCAGGAACTGTTGCACTGTCAAATAGGTGCTGAAAATATTTAAGAATCGTACTCCTTTCACTATTATTCAGATTTTTGAAAAACGATGCGGGGATTAGATCTGAACCTGGAGTTGTGTTTCTGGAAAAATGGATGGCTCTATTTAGTTCTGAGATATGGAACGGCTTATTGAGAAGATTATTTTCCATGCTGAGAAAATCCAAAGGCAGTGGCTCGTGAGTAGCTGTATTGGATGCAAAAAAAAAAAAAACTTGCAAATATATTAGCTTGAATTAGGGGCTGTGTGATAAATCTGTTATTGGCTTTAAGAATATTTAAACTTGAATCTCTGGATTTTTATGGATAGAAATTTTTTTGAGAATATTGAAAAAACATTTTAGGATTAGATACGTTCTTACAGGTAGAATGCCACTAAAGTCTTTTGGCAGTTTTAATGTTAAATCTAAGTTTGCTTGAGTATTGTTTGTATTTATCCCATAATTGTGTGGAGAGATTTCGTGAATAGCTCTTTTACGGTAATACTTTTTGAGTTTGTAAAGATTATTACTATTGCCATTCCACCAAGGTGGGAAAGATCTGTTGGAAACTTTGATTTTTTTAGTGTATTTCTTTATGATTGCAGAGATTTTATCCGTAAGGCTTGTGTTTTCTCTTCTGCATTACTTATTATAGAAGACGTTTCTTTCGTGACCATCTGCCAATCTGTTTTTTTTTTTTAAATTCGTTTACGAGGATTTAGATGCGAGAATTCTGTGATTACCGGGCAATGATCGCTTTCAAAGGAGCTATCAAGAACGTAACAGTTAGTATTGCCTAAAAGAGAAAGAAGAGCAGAGAGTGAGATCTATTAGCGAAGCTTTATTTGCTGAAAGTTCTATATGTGGGAGAGGTGGTATTAAGAATAACAAAATTAGAATCAGTCAACCAATCAACGAAATCCTTGCTGTATTTTGAGATACGCTCGGATCCCCACATTGGATGATGAAGATTGAAATCTCCAAATAAAAAAACCGGGTCTGTCAGAGATTCTAAAAAGGTTTTAATTAATAAAAAGTTGAAATCTTTAGGAGCGTAAACATTAATTAGATAGCATGAGAAATAATCGATATTAATTTTTATAATCAAGATTTCTACGTCTTTGTCTTGGTCCAATTTAAATGGGATTTGTTGAACTGAAAAATACGTTGGAACTGCAATAATTAAACCTCCTCCTGGTCTATCTTGTCTATCTATTCTGAAAATACTCTTTCCAGGGAAATTAAGTATATCGTCACTTTGTAAAAATGTTTCCTGGAAGATCCACACGTCAGCAAAGGAAAAGGGAGGGATTTTCAACCAAATAGATTTATTTTTAATGCCTCTACAATTCCATTGCAGAAAAACAACCATTAAAAAAAAAGGGGAAAATCATATAACTTTGTCCTCCCCTTGAGGATATAAAAAGGAAAGCATAGTTTTTTTTAAAGTTATAAGGCTATTTACAATAAATACATAAAGGCTATTTACAATAAATACATTTTCCCTGTTTTTATCCCATTTCTATGTTCATGGGAAGATCTATTTTATTAGATTCCCCAAATATTGACTCGATCGAGCATTTTAAATCGGAGGTTGTTTTCTTTTTCCTAATCGGAGATTTGCTGGTTCTTTCACTTGATAATAGACTACTAAATTGTGTAAACAATACCTCCATTGTTTTTTGAAAGTGTTGAATGATAAAAAGAGTTTGCTTCTCTAAAATTTCTTGGAAGGTTTTAAGCATGCCTTCCAGTCTCTTTTCTAATGATTCCTGGATATTTGGTCCAGGTGGTGAACCCTTCACTATGTTAGAGTAGCTGTCAGTGTTATCTTGAAATCTACCTCTAGCTTTCCCTAAGGTAATGTGATTATTGGCCTTAAATTCTAATATTTTCTTTTCTTTAATGTATTCAGAACAACTTTGTGAATTAGCTGGGTGGGGTGCTTTACAGCTTATACAATTAACAGGATTCGGGCAATCTCCTACATGGGATACTCCGCAATTTATGCACATTGCTGTTTTTTTGCAAAATTTTGATGGATGCAGAAAACTAAAGCAATTATTACACTGTCTAGGTTTATCAATGAAGATTTTAATACGGTGATTAATAAACTATAGTTTTATGCTTTCTGGTAAGTTAGTTCCTAATATATATAGATATTAAGACTGGAGAAAACTCCCGAGTAATTCCTTTCTTGAGGAAACGTCTAATTTCTATTATATCAATATCTTTGAGGTTTCTTGTAGCTCTCTCGCCAAGTCCGCCAGAGGTATGTTTGTTGGGATATCATACAATAGAAATTTGGAAGTGAATCCTTCCCATAATATTTTTGCCTTGACAGCTATGTTTAGAATGGTGTCTTTACCTAAAATTTGTGCAGCACACACAGGGTCCTTGGTGGTGAATTTTATTTTCCCACTTCGGGTAAACAATAAATTACATATTTTTTCGTGTTTTGAAATTTTCCCCTTAATTTCAGCGTATTGTAAGTTAGGATTGGATTTTGGTAATTGAGCTGTATTAATTTCATTTTCCAGTAAAATATTTATTTCAGTTATTTTCCGTTGTCCCGCTCTGAATATTAATTCTTTATCACTTTTTGTGGTTCGAAAATAAGATGTTTCTAAATCCATTATGTGTTCTTTTATAATTATACAATATATACAATTATACAATAATTTTGATACTGTGGAAGAACTTCTTGATTTGCGCCAACTAGCAGGCGAAGACATTCTTAAGGAACTTAAAAATGTAGTTGGAGTTAACAAAGTAGAATGGACAAAATTGGACAGAGTTTGCACAGATAGAGCGCCTTGCAGGGGTGACGCAATAAAAAATTTTGTTGCATTGCTTGAAAATTATTTGGGAAGAAAAGTTTACACAAGTATCATTGTATTATTCCTCAAGAAGCTCTTTGTGCCAAGGACTTAAACTTGTATTTCGTTGTTAACCCCGTGGTGCGCTGTATCAACAAAAATACGAGCTTGTGCTCTGAATCGATGAAGATTTTGCACGCTTTTCTCTGAAGAAACGGAAAAAAATGGCGAGTTACTCCTTCATTGTAGTGTGCGCTGACATTCCAAAGGCAGTTCACTTTCGAGATTTTGGAGTTTGAGGGATTGTGTTTTAGAATATCTGGAAGAAAACGATGAACTCCCTAATGAATGCTCGCTCCTCAGGAGTGAAAATTGGCTGTGGGGTTTAGCTTTTCTTACCGATATAATGGAACATTAAAACAATTTAAATTTAAGATTACAGGGAAAAATGTATTTTTCCTACCCTAGTTGGTCATATATCTTCTTTTGTGAACAAACTTTTGTTTTTTGTCTGGATTTTGTAGAGAAAAAATTAACTCATTTCCCATTCACACATGCAGGAATTATCTGCCAAAGTTAGTAATGTTCCAAACTATGATAGATTTAAAAATTTAATATCCATTTTGAAGGATTCTTTCAGTGCCAGGTTTGAGGATTTTAAAGATAACAAAAATACTGAACTTCTCATTAATCCTTTCTCCATTTCTCTTCAAGACATTAATTGTTACCCACCTCAGGTACAAATTGAAATTATTGACCTACAGTACCATATTACTCTAAAAAACAAATATAAGGAAATTATTTTAACCGTAAATGATCCGAATTACATAGAGTTTTGGAAATTTGTGCCACCAAGCAATTTTTTTAAAAGCTTTTATTTAACTTACAATGTATGTATGTATGTATGTATGTATGTATGTATGTATGTAATTTGTTCGGGTGGAATCTTGCAACTCAATTTTGAAGCTGATATCTTCCTCCCATTGAGCTGAAATTTTGTATACACGTTTAGTTTGGATGGCAATGCATGTTTTTACCATTTATATTCCGATATTGCAATTAATTAAAAAGATATTAATTAAAAATGTTAAACTAGTTTTGGGCGCCAACTTGGATATATCTGCATTGTTGTAATAATTTTATTGTTACAACAATGACAAAAGTTGGCGTCGAAAATCAGTTTTCAGCCAAACTGGAATTTCATAACGTTGCGCTATTGACAGTATTAATTAACTTTGTCTAAAAAGTAATTACATTTCTACAACGTAAAAATAATCTAATTTCTACAAATCTAATTTCTAATCTAATTTCTAATGCAATTTTTTTACAAATTTCTATCTATTTCTTAGATTTAAATTCAAAACAAAAAAGTAGAGCTATTTTTCAAGTAGATTGGTACATTGTATACCTTTCTCAACGCTGCCAAGTTAAACTGAGATGGAGTATTGAAGAAATTCTTTAAAAAATTTTGTTAGCTAATTTTGTTAGCATCTTCACGAACCAATCGAAATATAGATGATTTAGTAAAAAAACTACAAATTCAAAAAACACATTAAGAAAGTACTGACTGCTTGGTATCATTTAACCTTAAATGTTTCGTGTTGCTTATTTTTATTTTGTATCTAAGCTAACTGATTGATCCTGTAAAAATTTATCAACAATAAAACATATAAGTTTATACTTTTGTTTCATTTGTTGTACCATTTTTTTTTACATTTTACTATATAAAACTTTCATTTAAAAATATGTTTTTGGTGGAAATAATAACCCATAATAAGCCTATAAATAAATTCTTTTCACTTTTGTATATATTTTAGTTTGGTGGAGAAGTTGGAAGTGGCACGCGTAACTTTTTTTATCAGATTGTGGCACGCTTCCCAAAAAGGTTGGCCACCCCTGGTGTAATGGAAAAAGGCTTCGGATCACAAAATTGATGCAGAAAGTACTTGATTCCTCTATTTTAACAGGTGTCATGAAAAGGGAAAGTGTTATCATACCTTCGAATTTCAATTTCCCCACTGACCTAACGTGTTTCAATTCAAACGAATTCAATTTCCCCAATCAAACTCAGTTCTGCTGCTAATACTAACAAAGCGCAAGGATAACATTGCAGGTAGCAAGGGTGCATTTGGAAAAGCAGTGCTTTTCCCTTGACCAACTATATGTAGCCTGTTCACGTGTGTCCAATGCCTGAAATCTTCACATGTTTGCAACTGACGGAAGAACATATAATACAACCAGCTGTTACCCGCCCGCTTCGCTGGGTATTTCATGATGTTTTATAAATTTTTACTGCTTATATATATGTGTATAAAGTATTGATATCTAAGTCCTAGCATTAAGAATTCGATTGAATTGAAAAATATACTTATACCTGTAACTGTCACCTGTTGATAAAAAAAAAAAGGGCAGAACTCATCTAATTTGTATTTTCTAAAAATCTCTAAAATTGAAGCATAGAATGATGTTTGCTCTTTCGTAACTCAAAAACCAAGTGGATTCCCGCAAAACCAATTTTCGGTGGATCTCTACTCCGTAAATTGAACATGCAAACCAAATTTCAAGTCTAAATCTAACAGAAAAAAGCAAAAGTTTTACTATAAATATCCCCGTAATCCCGTTGAGAGCCGTTTTCCAAAATTACCGCTCTTAGCGGATTTCAATTCAATAAAAGAAAAATGCAAACCAAGTTTCATTATTATAGTCCTTGTAGCTCGAAAAAAGTATTTTTTTTGTCAATACGTCCCAGTAACCCCCTGCAACCCCCCAGAACTTGATTTGCTTAAAATTTATTCTTAGTGGATCCCTATTCAACAAAAGAAACATGCTTAACAAATTTCAAGTATACGGGTCTAACAATTAAAAACAGGAATTTTTTTATGTAACTCCTCTTGACCCTCGCAAACATCTTTGGGGTCAATTTTCATTTTACTCTTTGTTAGAGGAACTCTATTTCATGAAAGGAACATGCCTACCAATTTTCAAGCAGGATGATCAAGTAGTTTAAAAATGGAAATATTTATCAATTACGCCTCTTAATCTCCCGAAATTAAACTTAGTAGTTGATATTCGCGAAACCCATTTTGTAGCGGTTCTCTACTTTACGAAAGGAATCTGCTTATCAAATTTCAAGACTATACGTCTAACAGTTTAAAAATGGGGATAATTGTCTATAACGCCACCTGAGCCCCCGCAACGCCACTTCTGGGTCTGTTTTCACAAAACCCATTTTGTAGGGGAATTGCACTCTATGAAAGGAATCTGCTTAGCAAAATTTGAAGACTGTGCGTCCAATTAATTAAAAATGCAAAAAAATTATCAATAACGCCCCTTGAACCCCCGCAACGCCACCTAGGGGTCGATTTTCACAAAACATATTTTGTAGTGTATTTCTATCCTATGAGAGGAATCTGCTTATCAAATTTCAAGACTGTGAGTCTAATGGTTTAAAAATAGAAATAATTATTTATATCTGCCCTTAACCCCCTGCAACACCCCATTGGGGGTCAATTTTCTCCAAACCCGTTTTGTAGAGGATATTTACTCCATGAAAGAAACATTTCTACCAATTTTCAAGCAACTTGGTCAAGTAGTTTAAAAACGAAAATATTTATCTATTACGCCACTTATACCCCGAAACGCCACTTAGAAGTCTGTTTTCACAAAACCTTCTTATAGCTGACTCTATTAAATAAATCTATTTATCAAATATAAAGACTGTGCGTCTAATAGTTTAAAAATGGAAATAATTATCTGTAACGCCCCTTAAGTCCCGCAACGCCACTTGGGGCAATTTTCACGAAACCTATTTTGTAGCGTATCTCTACCCTATGAGAGGAATCTGCTTACTAAGTTTCAAGACTGTACGTCTAATAACTTAAAAATCGGAATTTATAACGCCCCTTAAACCCCCACCCCCGCAACACCCCTTGGGGGTCAATTTCCCCAAACCTGTTTTGTAGCGGATATTTACTCCATGAAAGAAACATTCCTACCAATTTTCAAGCAGGTAGGTCAAGTAGTTTAAAAACGAAAATATTTATTTATTACGCCACTTAATCCCCTGCAACGCCACTTAGAGGACTGTTTTCACAAAACTTTCTTACAGCTGATCTCTACTCTATGCAAGAAATCTACTTATCAAATATAAAGACTGCGTCTAATAGTTTAAAAATGGAAATAATTATCTATAACGCCCTTTATGTCCCGCAACGCCACTTGGGGGGCAATTTCCACGAAACCCATTTTGTAGCGTATCTCTACCCTATGAATAGGAATCTGCTTACTAAGTTTCAAGACTGTACGTCTAGTAACTTAAAAATCGGAATTTATAACGCCCCTTAAACCCTCCGCCCCCGCAACACCCCTTGTGGGTCAATTTCCCCAAAACCCATTTTGTAGCGGATATTTACTCCAGGAAAGAAACTTACCTACCAATTTTCAAGCAGGTAGGTGAAGTAGTTTAAAAACGGATATATTTATCTATTACGCCCCTTAATCCCCCACAACGCCACTTAGAAGTCTGTTTTCACAAAACCTGTTTTGTAACTGATCTTTATTCTACGAAAGGAATCTATTTATATCAAATTTAAAGACAGTGCTTGAAATAATTTAAAAATTGAAATAATTATCTATAACGCCCCCTAAGCCCCTGCAACGCCACTTGGGGGTCGATTTTCACCAAACTCATTTTGTAGCGGATCTCTACTCTCTGAAAGGAATCTGCTTACTTAATTTCAAGATTGTACATTAAGTAGTTTAAACATGGAAGCAATTATTTATAACGCCCCTTAACCCCCTTAACGCCCCTTGCGTTTCGAATTTCGGAAAATCCGTTCTTAGCTGACGTCTACTCTATGAAAGGAACATGTCTACCAAATTTCAAGTCTGTAGGTTGAATAGTTTCGGAGATATCGTGATTAGTCAGTCAGTCAGTCAGTGAGTTGAGTCGCTTTTCTCCTTTATATATATAGATATACAGTAGCATCTTAGTATAATATTCTGTTTTGCGCTCTTTTAAAGAGGGATTGTGAATTAAACGTAGATACTTTCACCTTTTTAAAATATTAATAGTTTAAATTTTGAATTTTTGTTTTTAAT
Source organism: Trichonephila clavata (assembly GCA_019973975.1). Lineage (NCBI taxonomy): Eukaryota > Metazoa > Arthropoda > Arachnida > Araneae > Nephilidae > Trichonephila > Trichonephila clavata. Next base: position 3,275 of record BMAO01025163.1, on the reverse strand, counting down.
TATAAAGTATGTTTTCAGTTTTTAATAATAAGCTCAATTTTAGACTTTTTAAATTCTAATGGTCCCAGTCAAGTAATAAAAAAGTTATCATATTATTTTAACTACTTTTTAATGATAATGATTACGACTTTGTCATATCAAATCATCAACGCCAGCAAAGCCGCGGGTTAAAGCTAGTGTTAATTTAAAAATGTCAGATTCCACCGTCAAAAGCTTTAAAGATATAATCAGTACGCAATCATACAGCTTTAGTGAATTTACACTTGTTTTTTAGTTATTTCTTGAGAGTTTTATAATAGATAGAACAGATAGTTCAGGAATATAGTATTATTCTGAATATATTATATTATTTCTGACAGACCCTAGTATTTTTATACGCTTATAATAATGATACTTTAATAATTCTGTAGAAAAATAATTTCTTAGCTCATAGGTTTTTTTCGTTTTAGTTGAACATTGATATAAATTTTTAATATCTCAAAATATATATTTTCATTAAAATTTTTTTTTTAAGAAAATATTTCTTAAATATAGAAAATATTTCACACACCACACATATATAAAATGAGGTTAGTAAATTTTATTTGATGAAAATCAATAAATAATTTCCTTGAAAAAAATTATAAAATTTTGTTGTTTTTAAAATTTTAAATGTTTTTTTCTTTTTTCATATGTAAAATTATTTTTAGAATATTGGATACTATTTAGAAATTTTTTTTGGTTCATTATATATATTTACAGGCATCTCTTATGAAAATAAATAAATATGGTTGTACAGTATAGTAGTTTCAGTTGTGTACTTAAAGGTATTAACGTAATATTCGTTCTCCGCTAAATTGTTTCAGATTTTTGCCAAGTTAGCGATAGCATTACAATATAATTATACTTATTTTTATCGTTTGGTAATATGTTTGCTATAGTGTTTATGTATATGATTCTTATTTTTTGGTTTATTTTTATTGTGGTAGCCTTATTCTTAATTTTAAGCAATTCGATTTTCTTAAAAAAATTTAATCATTTCTATATTAGAGGCTATTTTATTGTATTCTATTTTTCTAATTTCTGTTGAATCATGGATTGTCATGTCTTCAGAGTTTATTTTTTGGTTTAATTCATGGCATCTATACTTGTGCGTATTCACTAACTACATTACGTAACCGAATGTAAATATTAAGTAAAAGTTTTGTTTGTGTATTTTGGCAACAGTTAGTATTGTATTTTTTTTGTGGAATAAAAAAGTTTGATTTTTAGAATGGCTGGATATTTTATCGTTCTTAGAATCCAGAATTATTTTTAATATTATGATTTTTAAAAAGTTATTTTGCCTTATTCAACTGCAGAACCAGATACGCTGCTAGCGTAATAGAATTATTTATTTGCAAAAGGATAACGTAATATTTTTTGGCGCCCCCGGGTGGGCCTATAGTTGGTTGTAAATATGGCTAATATTGAAGCTCTTAAGAAATCAAGAAAAAATGAAAGAGCCGCTCTTACAAAAGCTTGTAATAGAGTTGAAGAATTGATAGCCCTAGAAGATGTTGATATTTGCGAACTGGAAGCAGAGCTGAATGTTTTCAAAGGGAAAGTTGATCGTTTAGAAAACACCCATTCGAATATCTTAGAACTTCTTCCTGAGAAAGACTATGATGCAGAATTTGAAATTGTTGAAGATTTTCAGGATAAAGTTATACGAATTGAAACGAAAGCAAGAAGAATAATCAACGGTCAACAAAATGTGAGTAGTGTTTTAAATTCAACTATTGATGTCTCTGTTGCAATGAATTCTGTTCGAAATGTTGTCATTGATAAAAATAGTTTTAAATTACCTAAATTAGAGTTACGAAAATTCGATGGTGATATTAAGGTATGGCTTTATTTTTGGAGCCAGTTAGAAAAAAATACATGTTGATTCTTGTATTGAAGATTCAGATAAATTTCAATATTTATTATAATCTAACGTTGAAGGGTCTCGTGCTAGAGAAGTAATTGATAGTTTTCCGCCAACCGGCGATAACTATTTAAAAGCAATTGACTGTTTGAAAACTCGTTTTGGTCGCCATGATTTACAAGTAGAAGTATATATTAGAGAATTGTTAAAATTAGTTCTGAGAAATGCCAATTCAAATTTTAACTCGAATAATTTGTGTACTTTATATGATAATTTAGAACAACAAATTCGTGCACTTAAAACACTTGGTGTTACAACTGACGAATGTGCATGTCTACTTTATCCTTTAGTAGAGTCTTGCATGCCAGAGGATTTGCTTAGAGCTTTTCAGCGAGGTTTGAATTTTGATTCTGGCGATGATTCCAAAAAGAACTAGATGATTTATTAAAATTTTTGAAAACTGAAGTTGAATCGGAAGAGCGGATTAATTTATTTATGACTGGTTTCGATTTGACGGATGCAACATCATATAAAAGAGAAAGCAAATTAAAGAAAGACAAAATATTTACATCGGCTAGTTTGTTGACCTCTTCAGTTGGTGCAGAGAAACTTTATATTTTCTGTAGCAGAAAGCATGAACCGACTAATTGCTTGAAAGCTCAAAAAATGTCTTATAATGAAAATTGAAGATTTTAAAAGATAAAGGATATTGTTTCAAATGTTTAAAAGCTGGACATAGGGTAGGAAAATGTCGGTGTTTTGTGAAATGCTTGATCTGCAATAAGATGCATTATGCAGTTATGCGCACCGAGTCAAATAAAAATGTAAATAAACCTACATCAAATAATTTAGAAAAAGAGGTTAAAGAGCAGGATAAATCCCTAAATTTGACGAGTATTTCGAATGCGCCACAAGTTTTACTGCAGACTTTGAAAGTTAAAATAAGAGGTAAAAAATTGTAGTTTAATCGTGAGAGTCATGTATGATTCGGGATCTCAAAAATCTTATATTAGAAAAGAAATGGTATCTGCTTTAGGATTAGCACCTTTACGCCAGCAACATTTGTCGTTTGCACTTTTTGGAGGAGAAAGGATCAAAGAGAAGTTTCATAATGTATATAAAATTGAACTAAGAAGCTTAGATGAAAGTTTTAATTGTAATTTTGACGTAGTTGATCAGGATATTATTTGCAATGATGTTCCTTCTGTTTCGTGCGGATCATGGATTAAAGAGTTGCAATCTATTAATATACAAATGTTTGACATAGAAAATAATTCGGGGCCAATTAATATTCTTGTTGGAGCAGATGTTGCAGGCAGACTATTTACTGGAAAGAGAAGAGTTCTATCGAGTGGATTAGTAGCCATGGAACCTATCTAGGATGGAC
>BMAO01025162.1:0-18969 GCA_019973975.1 Trichonephila clavata | reverse complement strand
TTCGTGAAAAGGACGGAAATGCGTAACAGAAGTTGGGGAAGCGCGCGCTATTCAGTGAAGTTCTGTTTTTTTTTTTCTTCTTCATTCGGAGGGCTCCGCCCCCATTCCCACCCCTGCGGTCCAGGCCGTGGATCTTTGTTTTTGTTTTCTCACTTTAGGATCAGAGAAGAAGCTAAGTCTTTTAGGCAGAGTCGTGGTTAGACAATGACGAACGTGTTTCGATACCTGACTTCGATTGCTGCGTACAATTTAAACGACCGTGCCACAGAGCAGCCGGTGTTGCGATCTGTCGTAAACAGAACAACTCACATGTTGTGGCTCGACATATGGATATTACTTATCGTCAAACAAGTGGACTGGGTATTGTTAGTCAAGATATTGGGGACATATGTGCGGCAAAATGCTTATTTGAAAATGGACAAACGGTGATTTCGGTGGTCGTATACAATTCTCCGAATCAAACGGTTCAAAAAATTAAAAATTTCCTGCATACTTTTACCATATACCGAAGGTGTGGTTCTGCTCTTTAAAAAAAAAACTATCACTCACTTCCCATTATTTTGAGTGGTGATTTTAAAGTTAACTTCAGTTTGCTAGAAGCCGGGCCACTCATAGCTTTTTTGAATGATGAACTCAAGCTCGAAATGAACACAAATCGAAATGTTTCGACAACTAACAATGGTACTGTTATTGATGCTATTTTTCAATACCTTGAAAACACAAGTATATGTGTCATATTTTAGTTATCATAAATTATCAATACCGCTCTTCCCCAAATTGAACAAGAATAATTATTTTTGATAAAAAAAATTGCATTACTCTCTCTCTTTGTGTTAACTAAATAAAATTTTCATTAAAGATATAATTATTCCATAGAAAATTATTTCCAATCATACTCGATTCACTTTTTTCAGGATTTAAGTTGCTATTGCGAATTTACCACGATAACATGTCAGATGTTACACATCGTATGTGACTACTGTAAGACTCGTTTTCTTTTTTCTGGTTTCTCATATAGTTTTTGATATCTTGTTATACAAAACTTAAGATTACGGTGAAATTTTAATGGACACGCTATGTTGTTCCAAACTTGTAGTACACTTCAAGACCTCGCGAATTAAATCAGGTGTAAATAACTGAATTCACCTTCGAATTCGTCCTTATCAACTTCTTTATAATCATAAACTGTCATAATTTTGATGAAATTGTTTTCATCCAAAGGGCTTTAACACAGACTACAATTATAATTAAGAACAAAATGCTGTGTTCAAGTTGAAATGCAACCAAATAAGGAAAAGTTATAAAATTCAGTCATTCCCCGTAACTCCAAAACACAAAGTAAACAAGCCATGAAGTAGACCAAGGCACTCCCACGTGTCTGGACGTCTTCTGATTACTCTGTCAATATTAGAGTTTTAAAAAAAATAGGGAGGGGGAGCAGGAACTTCTGTTAGAACTAAAAATTTCGTTTAAAAAAGTATATTGGCGAACCATTTTATTTCAAAATCGTGTAAAAGAAAAGACCGTGTAAAAAAGAGTTGGGTGTAGCTATTCAAGGGAGAATGTGTCTGAGTAAGAGATAAATATGTAAGATTCAATTTTTAGAGCAAACAGACGCTTGTTAAATGTGACAAAAGGGAGTAAATTCTTTGAAAACTTTTTCTGCTTTTTTTTCTAATAGCAATTCTCACTTAACCCCCAGATATTAGAGGCTCCCATTAATATTTTATTCACAACTTACCTTCACCTTTGATATTCTGTTAAATGTTTCGCTGCTCTTTTATGACATTAGAACTCATACGCACTTTTAAAAAAAAAGGCACATTAAACATAGGTGGCTTAAAGCATTGTATCTTTTATTTTATTTTATAAGCTTCTTTTAGTAGAATTTAAAATTGAATAAAGCGTTTATTTTATAATGCAAAATGCTATTATAATTACAAGTTTAATATCTTTGAATTTCAACGAGAAGCTATGGGAAGTTTCTATCTTTAGCAAAAAAAAATTTCGAGAGTAATAATTACGAATATTTATATATACGCTTTTAATATGTAATAATATTGGACGAAAAGTAGAGATGGGGTCCGTGAGGTCTGGATTCTAAAATCTTATCACTTAAGACAACTGTTATTTAAGAACATAGTTTAAAATATACATATAGGGTGTTTCTCTGGTTTGCTTCTAACGAATAGTAAGCAAACAGAAGTTTTTTTTAATTGCGAAATAAAATGAAATTGCTTAATTTGTTCTTTATTTGAATACCACAGGGCAGCGGGTTTAAAATTTCCGATCATTGCAGTTCTCCTTTATGTATCAGCCTGACATCGCGGACCCTTAAGATTTTGAACACTCCTGCTTGGAGGGTTTGCTGTCTCATTTTATTTTGCAGTGAGTCTTTTTAAGATTTCTCTAGTTTACTTTTTTGAAACAATTATTCAAATTTATTGTAAGATACATATATGTATGTATACAACTGTTTTTCTACGCGGTAAATACGTTCCTCAGAAAATCGTGCAAAAAATGCATGCTACATATGGTAAATTTGAGTATGTTCCACAACATTAAAAAGTGGTGTAAGATGAAAACCCTCCAAGCATTTTCTCAAAAAGCCGCGCAAAAAAAGTAATAATGAAATCCATGTAACATTTTATTCTGCCGGAACAAAAAAATTCGTATAAAAAAAGTATGTTGGTGAACCGTGTTATTTCAAAATCATGTTAAAAAAGACCGTACAAAAACAGAGTTGGGTGTGTGTAATTATTTTCCTCAATTGTAATAGTATATAAAATAATTTGAGACCTCTGTCTGTTCACTTCATTCTATTCATCGCAATTTCCTTTTATTTAACTGCAATAAAATTTATAGCAGAAATAGATAATTTTAATTCAAAAAAAATCCACGGTTTATTTACAGTTAAACGACTTCCGTTTCACAAAGTGAATTAGTTTAATTTTTGAGCTAGAATTACGCGAGGGGTCTAGTGGCAGAGGACCTATTAATTTTAAACCACGGTTCACACACAGATGAAGGCCAACACCTGAACTGGTATTTCATTTCCTTTTAACTGACACCACAGCACGTTTACCTCAGATTTATGTAGAGTGAATTCCATGTACAAAACTATGTTTTATTAGTAAGGATTAAAGAATAATACCTCATTTATCTTTCTCTCTCTCACTTACTAGTACCATATTTCAAATTACAAACTATTAAAATATCACACGATTCAAAAGATAGTCACTTTCATGAATTTTGCTCTATATTTCATAGATCACGAATATTAACAAAAACTAAAATCTTTGTCTCTACAAAATACATTGATTAGGTGGGCTGGAAAAGATCTCTTGGGTATCAATTTGGCTATGGTGCTCTAGGCAAAATTAAAAATCACCACAATCTCTAGCATCCGGCGAGAGCTTGAATTAAAAATTAATTCAAGAATCCAAATTTTGTAGCGAGGCCGCCACTAGATGGGGCCACCATGAAATGGCTCTCACGTTTGGGGACTTGCCGTGTCTGCATAGGTTAAGTTGCTAAAAAGAAGCCCTACTGGGAAAAAAAGTACATAGAAATGTAGAGCTAGGACATCATGTATTAGTTTTATTTAAATTATCAACACATAGATACGTTTATTTTGTCAGTTAAATCAGCACGTAACAAAATAACCACAAGGAAACATTATACATTTTTAAAAAATCCGTTTTCGAACTATTAAACCTACTTTAGAAATTTCGCAAGCATTTTACAAGCAATCTAAAAATGAGTTTTGAGGAAATCGACTTGAAGGGAGATTATGGAAATGTAAAAGATACATAATACTTCTGTTTAAAAAATTCTATATAGTCCTGTTCTTTTTAAATCTAGAAGAGAGGGCTAAAAGAATGTTTTTCAATAGAATCGAAAGCTTAATGCTAACAAGATATAAATATAACCTTTATATATATAGTCATACAACATGAAATACTCAGCAAAGAGGGAGAGAAACAGATATATTAGATAAAAAATGTCAAATATTCCAAATTTTTAAAAAAAAAAAAAATTTTTTAAACTGTTGTTGAAAAAATTTAAATTCCTAAAAAACATTTCCAATTTCAAGCCCACACAAAAAATAACACATTCTTTTATTATTGGAATCAAATTTTATATAAAAATGGTTTTGAATTCATTTCAAAGAATTAATATATTGTAGAAAGAGAAAGATTAACAATATGGATGATTAACATGATAAATTTTAAAATGTCAAATCTTTTTAAAAAAGCAGGATGAAAAAGGTAATTGACGTTTTTTTAAATAAAAATTAGTTCATATATAGATAGGCACAATAAAATGTCTCCTCTCATATATTTACATAATTCTTTCTCCCATAAAAATTGTTAATTTAATATTTCAGAAATGTAAACACCCTATATTTGCATTTCATAAGATGTTAGAAAAAGATATCAAGAGGCGTATAATTGTAGGTTCACTCCAACTTGATTTAATATTTGGAATAGGGTTGCATAGTTATTTCAGTTCTTGGTAATACAGTATATTTTACTTAAATTTTCAATGGAGGGTAACACATGAAATAATTTAGGCTATATACCACCATAAAAGGAAATGTAATAGGATAGGAATTTTAAGATTGGCTGATGTTAACTAAGAAAATGTTGAATGTTGTGCATGAATATAAGACAGAAAAACAAAAATTAAATGATAAGTAGAATTTTTTTTTGTTCAGTTATAATTTAATTATATATATATATTACAAATATATATTTCAAGGCCCAGGATTATAGCTTTGACATTCAAAAAATAAAAGTTTTTAAACGAATAAGTTTCTAGACATTCTTGAATTTATAGAATCATACTGTTGTATCATTTATATGCATACAAAAACAATAAATAATACTTAGAATTTCTCTTTAAATATTTTAATGCAACATATTCTTTTAAAATTTCAAGTTTTCATGAGCAATCTAAATTACTAATCAGTTATTGGTTTTCACCAAGAAAATTTTTATTAGTATCCATTCTAAGTAAAAAAAAAAAAGCATAATCCATTACAAATACATATTTTCTAATTCTAACCTTTGAGAGAATTAATTTTTTTTTTAAAAAAATTGTTTTTTATAACTGTTGATGTGAAAAATGTTTGCTTTCCATTGATATCCATAAAATATAATTCAAAATAAAACAGTACTTCAAGTTCAATTCATTATCTTTAAGATGAGTAATAAAGAACTTTCAATTTTACATTACTTAAAGTTATACATTAACTTTATTTTAACTTAAAAAAAGATCATATAAGTGTATGGAAACATTTGATAATGTTTTCCATGTTAAAGTTCTTAAAACAAGCTTCAAAATCAAAATAAGCAGTTACTAATTTCTTATCAATTTTAACAATTTCTTTGTAATAACCATATCTGAATTTAAAAAAATCACAATTGCTGAATATTAAAAATTTGTACATATATATAATTTTTATCACTATATTATTAATAATATATTTATCAAAGTAGTAGAAGCTTTTCATTGCATTTGAGCAATATAAAAAATAACACTAATCAATGTTGATATTTTATATAATCATGGTTTTTTTTATATAATATGATGAATTTAAAAAATTAGCCAAGTTCTAATTCACAAATAACAATTTTAAAACAAAAGTACCTTGTAGTAATGGTAATTAATCAAAATGTTTTTTGTTTTGTTTTGTTATTAGTTTAATTGTGGGTAACTTTCCAAACTCAAAATGAATCCTGTTTTCTGAAGAGAACAAATACAAGACTTTTGTTATACATATAGCTAAAATATTTTTTACCAATCAATCTCATGCAAATCAAATATAATTTAAATATCAATCACTAAACATTGAAATAAAAATAGTTGCTTAACGCTCAAGAGAATCAATCTATAACAATGAATAAAATAAAGAAATAGGAGAAAAAATAATTTATTTAAATATCTGTAAGAAATTTATTTATACTAGTAATCATTGAACTCTGATATGTGAGATGTAATCTTGAAATAAAGTTTAACAGCCAAGATTAAAATTTAATAATTTCAGTATAAAAAATATAAAAGTAAAGCATTCAAAATAAAACACAAAAACAATGGTATTGTTGCTTTTATTGTTATTTATAATTACAATGAAATAAGTTTATCACACTTTTGAAAAATATCAACATTTGATAGAGAATTAAACCATTTCATAACATTGGCTGGTAGACTCTGATGGAGTTTAGCTTGAATAAGAGCACTCCATGTTACAATATCTGCTATTGTGTAGCTGTCTCCTACAATGAATGCATTTTTTCCCAATTGAGAATTGAGTGAACGTAAAGCTCCTTGTCTTTCTTTATTATTGCCATGAATAATTGAGGAATGAACAAGTTCGAGATAATTATCTATCATAGTAGATAAAATTGGATCTGTTTCATAATTCAAGGAAAATAATCTAGATAGATACCTGTAAGTAATTAATATAGATAAAAAAGTGAAAAGCACATAACATAAAGCATTGAAACTGCATTAATCAAATTCAAAAGTGACAGTATTAGTTAACCCATTTGTTTTAAGAAGAGAAAATATATTGAATTTTAATATATTGAAAGTACAAGTGTTGTTAAAAATATACGTAGGAAATTATGATGCATACAAACTATTCAATGCACTAGCAAAATACATTCAGAACTAACCTGGCTATATTAACTTCTCCTTCAACAATTCCTTGATGAATTGGATCAACCATCATTTCGTGATCCTTATTTCCTACATAAAAAGCACAAAATTTACATTATGGATATTTTATAATAATCAGTAGAGCACATAAATTAAATTCAACAAGTTGAATTATCTGCATGTGAATTATTAAATACTTTATTCAAACAAAAGCTAACGATTTTCTTTTTTTGAAATTCTATTAAATTTTTATACATTTCTTAACAGATTTTGCATTCTCTCAACATATGATCCTATATTTATGATTAACACTCTTAAACTTTAGAGGTTTAACAATCAGAAAATCATTCTTCTCTCATTTTCCTTATTTTACATTTACCATAATAGATGTAATACATACTTGTTCCTAACATAAATTACTGATTAACTTCCAGTATTTTAAAAATTCTTTTATTTAAATTCTTGCAATATTCTGGTATTTTCTATATTTTTAATTGATATACACTGACTAAAAATACAATGAATTACATATGTATTATGTTGAATAGTTAATTTACAATAAATTTAATGCTAAAATAGAATATAAATTAATCAAAATTCATAATAATCAGTAAATTTGAAGTAACCCTTTAATAGGTTCCATAATAAAATGTTATTTACTGGTTGGTTTTATAGGTGCAAGAGTAATTTTTAGTCAAGCTGTTAGTTTACTAATGATCAAACACAGCATGTAAATAAGTAATACAAATGCATATCTGTGATATAAGCATAAAGTGAATGAATGAAAATATATGCATTAGTTGACAAGGCCAAATCCTGTACCTCAAAACTTAATAAGTAAATGAAAAAAAAATGAGAAATGAAGCATACAAACATTTATGCAAATACAGATTAAAAACAAGATAACATTAAAAAAAAATTTAAAAAAAAATCTTTATAGAAATTACCATGAAAAAAAAAACTATATACACAATTATACAATAAAAAAAATATATATTTAACAAATATATTATGTGTTTCTTATAGAAATTACCATGAAAAAAAACTATATACACAATTATACAATAAAAATATATATTTAACAAATATATTATGTGTTTTTAAGTAAATACTAGAGTCACTTCATTTCAATTTTTAATGAGTTTCAACAACTTTTTCAATTAAGGGCAAAACTAATAAATGCAATACACAGATTAAAGTAAAACAGAATAATAGACAAGAGAAAAAAGCCAGTTACTAATTTAATAGAATTGAACAAAAATTATTTATTATCTGGTCAACTTGAAGTTTTCTAATCAATTAGCATTTGCTTTGTAATGGGAACATATATAAAATTTAATTCAGAGAACAAGATAGCAATAAAACATTTATAAGAAGCAAGTTTTGATTCTGAAATATCACCTGTACACTCTTTAACATATCTGAATTAAGGATTAACTAAATATAAAGAGAATGTTGGGAGAAGGGGGGGGGAGAGTATAATTTATGCTAACTCTTCAATTTTTACATTTGAATTAACTGTGATCTACTTTAAATTATCTCACCATCTCTCCAAATAACTGTTAATGAAGTCTTGCATGAATTGGAAGAAGAAATATTTTCTAACTTGTTGATGTTTTCTGGAATAGAATTTAAAGAAGAATGCAAATATGTATTGAGGCGAATTGCAGTAGTCTGGGAAAATAAATGGCATAAAACCCATAGACTGAGTGGAGGATATTGTGGATTAGCCTTAATAACAACATCTTGAAATGTTCCCAGGTTCTACAAAAAAAAAAAAGGTAAACCATAGCGTGTTATTGTAAAAGTTTTAAACAAAATTAAACTGACATTCAAAATAGAACTGAGTTTTAAAAAAGACAAAAGGTGCAGAATTCATTATTCATCATTCAGTCATGAAACATTATAAGTTATACAAAATCTAGAATCATTAATAAATACAAGATTATTTAATATTATGAGAATCTGAAAATGTAATCTATACAGATAAAACTTTACATACATTTTTAAAAAGTTTCATGTTTCAATGAACATATTACACATGTAAAGTTTTTCTTTTTTTCATAGCTAAATAACAGTTTTAAAATCAAAACTTTTTAGTATCAAAACTAATTATTCCAATTTAAAAATATAACATTGGGAAATGTTGGTACATTTAAATGATTATTTTCACAAAAGTACTGTAATGTTTATCATGCAAACAAAAAAGTTAATTACAGCAATATTTATGAAATGATTGAATATTATGCAAAATATTAATAACAGAAAGATTCATGTAACATATAATAAAAATGTATATTTTTTATTCTTTTAACAAGATGATTAAAAACAAAGTTGTATTTTAAAAAAAAAGAATACTCTGATTATACACATGCACCCAAGATCAACATTTGATACCACAGATATGTTTTTAATATTTAAGCGACAACAGCCAATCCATGCATGCTTCTACCACACCAGTTTTTGAGTAAATGAAGATATAAACCTTTTACAATTAATTACTATTCTGCAGATCCGAAGTTTTTCTTTTTTCCTCCAATGTATTTTTTTTTACTTAAATTATACTGAAATTGTAAAGTTAACCAATTTATTAGAGAAAGGCAATAAATTTCTTCAAAAATATTTATAGATTTGTTTTTTTCTAATATATTGTGTCTCATATAATATGCTCTTATTATTATTATTAAATATGTGAATAGAAATGAACTTAAACTGTATTTCAGATAGTCTATCAGCCGCTTTACATACATTCCATCACATATTAGCAGATATTCATGCAAAATGAGACAGACAACTAAAGAAGTTTCCATTTAGGTTTATCCAGTCCTGAATTATGCTTCTCTTGGGAAAAAAAAGTGAAATTTTCAAAGGGGAGTATAGATGGGTAGGGATATTTTTACAAAGGATTTCAAGGTATTCCACAAACTATGAGAAACAGTCAGCATTAAATACAAACTAATACTCAAATTGAATACAGTGAATGAAAAATCATTTGAAAAATAGTAACTTTTAATATGGAAGTTTCAACAGATATGCTTGTGAAAATGATCTTTTCAGATATAATAATAATAGGAAATTTGAAAACAGCATCAACTAAACCATTTGAGCATGACCCTGGGAAGCATAATGATTATGTGTCTTTCTAACAAGTAGCACTGAATAGGTAAGGGTTTGCATAGAACTTAGTAATTTAAAACAGACAACAAATTTTTTTTTTTCACTGCAGAAAGCCAAAAAGTTTCAATAACATGAAAAAATCTAAATAGAACTGCAAAAATAAATTAATTTTGACATCAATATTTTATATTATTCTTTGATCTTATAACTATATTAAAATAGGAATGTTTATATTTTTAATTTTTGTGCTGTCTCATGAGAATATGAATGACTAAAGTCAAAACAGGAAATTTTTAACCTTGAATTAAATTTCTTACATTATGCAAATTTCCACAGCCTCTTAAACTCAAGACTGGTTATTTTAGAAGAACAATGTGTGTTATTGCTACTAATCAATAAGCAGCTGATGATTTAAAATAAAATCTTTTTTCATCTTTAAAAGATAATAAAGAGATGTGTTTTTTTTAATTCATATTAAATTTTCACAATGTAACTATGAGATGAAATTGTGCAGATAAAAAATTTGTAAGCTTGCCAATATAGCTCACTCCACTAAGATTAAAATGGTCTGAAATTAATATATCTATAGAAGTTACTTTATTATCACATAAATTGTCATATACTATTAAAATATTTACAGGTCATAAATACCTCTTAAATACCATCATTAAAAATGCAGCCAAATATTTAATTTAAAACCTTCTTGTAATTTTATTTAAAATTTTAAAAAATTATCTTAACATCAAGCTACATCAGCTAGTAAGCCATAAAGACAGACAGACATTTTTTATAGATTTGCTAATAAGTTGGCAGTTTTTCATGAGGATGCCGATAGTAAAAAAAAGAAAGAAAAATCACCTTTTGGGATAATTTTTATAATTTAAATTTTTGTAAAATATTTATATAAAATTTTATAAGATTAATTTATACTAACAAAAACATTGATGAAAATCTATAATAAAAAGGTTGATCCCACACATACAACATATGTTTTTGAGATATTCGCACATTTGTTTCCTTGCAGATGGATCACATTGCCATGCAGGAATACAATGCATTTTGATAGTTTATCTGACCATCAATTTTTAAAGGACTCAAATGTTTTATTGTTTAACGGTAAAAAGATGCAGTAACTGTGATACCCTTTGGTACAAACTCTGCATGCATAAAACCTTTTGAACCAAATAACAGCATCCGCAGATGGCTACCGGTAAAATGATCAAACATTGACCAGTCTGTGGTTATAAAAAGGTTGGGAAGCACTGATTTAGAGCATACTTATAATTCCTAAAAATATTTTTAAAAAATCAATACACATTTAGAAAAATTATAAGAAACAAATTATTTTTTGAAAATCTACACCTTACTATACAGACATGTGTCTGACTAATTAATTTCTTAAGATGTAACTATAATAAATTTTATTTTATAAACTTTGAATGATTATGTAGCTTCCAGTTCAGCAATTCACTTCCTTAAATCAATCATACAATATCAATATACATAGATTCCCTGATATGAAATTTGACAGTCTGTTAAAATAATAAAAATTCTAAATATTTTATATACATTAATATTACTTACATTATTTTCAACCACACCAAATTCTACCTTCAATTTTAAAACCTTCTCTTTGAGATCTTCTAACTTCTGTATGATATTTAGCTGAGATTTTTCTAATTCAACTAAATCTACAGTGTTTGATAAGTTCATCTAAGAAAAGAATAATAGTAATAAGTAAGAAAATAAGGAAAACAAAAATCATTCTAACTAACTTGTTTTACTGAAAACATTGAAATGGATATAAATATCTAAACACTTGATGTAACAATAAATTTATTTTAATTATTTTAACAGTATGAGATAACTTTTGCTTTTAAAAAAGAAAACAAATAGAGCTTACAGAATACTTAAACATACTAAAACAATATTTTGCAATACTAAACAAAGTTTCATCTAGCACCAAATTTCATCAGATAAATGTGAATTTATATTATAATATACTTAATGTGAGAGTACATACTGTATTTACTCAAATGTAAGCTGCACCCCAAATTCTCAACAAATTAGTTAGTTTACCAGAATTATAAATTTTTAAATCCATACATGAACTGGTAATTGTCTAGTTGCCTCCTTCAATGAATTTTTCCCCTTTGATTCTAAGTCACACCCAATTTTAACAACATTAACATTGGAAAAAAATGTGGCTTAGATTCGAGTAAATATGGTATTTCTATTATACTCTTGCATTCAAAGGTGATGCACAGAAAAACATAATTTTTTTCTGGATTATAAAACATTTTTCAATAATGTAAGCAACAAAAATCCCTAGTGTTGATAAATTTAAAGAAATCAAATTCTACATTCAATTATTTCTAAACAACATAGACAAAGAGTATAGATGTGAAAAAAATCAGCCTGTATTACTATTGGTATTTATATTTGTTTATATTGATTGTAAGAGATTTAGAGAAGTATAGGCTATTTTATCTTTAAAGCAATCGAAATCTAGTTTTATACATGTGTCCAGAGTGTACAAAGATATTATGAGATAAAATGAGATTTTTCTTTGCCTCGGATCATCTGTGTCTTGGTAAAAGAAAAAGATATGGCTTATTCTCTGAGCAAAAGATAGTATTTATATATTTTTATTGAGATATTCATCTCCATTAAAAATGATTCACAATGCCAAACTTCACAATTTCTGAAGTACATTGAAAATACTGAGTATTACATTACATAGAAGAAATTCTGTCAGTTTCCATATCAATACAAGATTAAATATATTAATATGTAATTACAGAACAATCCTATTTCTTAAACAAAAGTGCATTTCTATTTTAAAAACGTTATTATCGTCATAATAAAATAATTTACCAATGTTCATGATAAATATTACATAAAAATTTAAAGTATATAAAAGTTTTTCATAAACATTTTTACTTCAGCCTTTTAAATTTGCAAAGGAAATAAAATTTGGAATACTATCCAAATTTAAGAATTTCACATAATCGATAAAAAAATCGAGTATGTTGCATTTGACAGTCGGAAAAACAGAACCGGCATTATGTTAAATAGATATGATCTCGTAAATATGTCTTCAAAAAATAATTTTTCAATAAGCAAATTAAAACATTTGCCCATCAACAGTGATTGGATGTGTGAAACATTTTTATGCAGCAATAATAATCATAATTTTTTGACAGATACCTCATCCGTAGATCCGAGAGAAAAATTGGTGTCGTGTATATTATTCATTCTATACATACACGTGGGAAGAATGATATCAGAACTGAAGTTGTACAAAGGACTAACGTGATACATTAAAGGCCCGTTTGCAGTCATTTCCTTCTTTGCACTCAGAGTTAGTAACTAAATTTAGAAAGTTGCGGCAAAACCAAAGAATTTTACAAACTTTTTTTTAATTTTATTTACGGTAAGAAGAATCGGAGCATCAGGATTGATTGGCTGACTACGGAAGAACAAAACAAAAACAAAGATATGACGTTTGGATGAGTTCTACTGTAAAAAGCTTACTATCGAGGCGTTGAAATATTTAAAACCTTTCGCCAACAGCTGATTTTTCTTTATTTTACATTTTTTTTAAACTATTTTTTTTATAAAAATTACATCATTTGAAAGACAACAAACTGTATTAAAAGAATCAATAAATGAATTCTTGTTTAAAAAAAAAGCGTTCTATTTTCTTTTTCAAGCGCCTGAAATACAAGGAGTGGATCGAGACAGCGCTTTTGCACCCTGATAGTTTTTTTTAATACAATGCTAGCGCCATCTTTTATATATTATGGAAACTAAAATAATTGAATAGTCCTATAATATTTTTGTATTGCCGCTATACTATTTTGTATTTTCACTGCTCTGTGATGAACAGAAAAAAAGTCTTAGGGATTAGAACTTTTATACCTTAAAAACTGAAATTCTGAAAAAATGCATTTAAAATTTGTTAAGGCATATAAAACAAAAACTTACAATGCCCGTAATTTTTTAATATGTTATTTTCCAATGTATGTCCACTATTTTAATTTTACATGACTGAAAATAATTTTTTCAATTCGACATAAAATTTTGCAAAATATTGATAGCATTTGTTACCACAAGATTACTCAGCTTAATCATTTAATTATTGGTTTAAATATGCAATTAAAATATGATATCCTGGTGATTATATTTGATTTCAATATATTGTAATGTGTGTGTTGAAAAAATATAGCTCAAATGTTGTATTAATATAATATTAATACATGTACATTATATTATATTGATTGATAAGTTGACATATTACTTAATTCTTTTGAAAAAAGAATAGAATTTAAATCTAGTTGAATTAATTTACATCTATACCAGTGATTCCCAAAGTGGTCTATATGGACCCCAGGGGGTCTATGACGACCTCCAAGGGGTCTACGTCAGCTGAAAATTAATTTGGGGTCTATGAGGTGTACGCGGGGTTCTATGTGATACTGGCTCTCACAGAATAAAACTAGATCGTGATTTTAATTTTAAAAGAAAATTTATAATTAAGTGTAAACCAAATTTTACCTATTTAACAGATTTATTTATTAAATTTAATGAGGTTAATTTGCATTTTATTAAAACAAGAGCCAATTCAGCTTTTCTTTCCTGATTTAAGTTAAAAAAGTATAATACTGGAGGTCCTGAATTTTCTAAATTTGTGAACAGACAATTATCAGAACGTTTTAACCTACGTTCAACATTTAAATGCCTTTTATTCAGATTTTGAAACCAGGTTTGAGACTGCTTTGACTATGTCAATACCACAGTAGACAATGAATTCATATGGTCATATTGAAAAAAAATGTCACATTACAACAAGAACTAATAAGCTCTAACGAAGATATTAAAGTTTAGAAACGGATACCAGCAATTTTGGCTTTAAAATGTTAAACCTGTTATTTGTCCCGACTTATGAAACATCGTGAGGAAGTTTTTCATTGCTTTTCCTAGAGTGAAAGAGTTTCAGCATGGTTTCCAATCTCGAGAAAAAGAAAAAAACGGGCACTACTAACAAGGAGATTTAAAATTAAACCAGACAAGATTGATACCAAATGTTAAAAATTTTATATTGTAAGGCTAGAGATTCATCCCTCCCATTAAAATAATTTGTTTGTTGTTTAGTTAGTTTATTTAACAGTTTCATTTATTAATTAATTTTAATTTAATTAACATATGCTTTTTAACTTTTAAACACTATATTTCATTACAGTTAGAAATAAATTCAATTCTTTTAAAGTAGGAGTAGTAGTACCGGCTGTTAAAAAGAATTTAACTTGATAAATCTGCAAAAATTCAATATTTATTAAGTAGGGGTCTACCCAAAACCGAAAAACATGGCAAGGGGTCTACGAGACAAAAAAATTTGGGAACCTCTGATCTATACGAATAAATAAAATTGAAGTGTCTGTTTGTAATTTCAAATTAGCAGCTTTTTACTAAATGCATTTGAAGGTATATACGGTACTTATATCAAAAAATCAATTTTTAAAATTTTTGTCTGTCTGTCTGTCTGTTCCGGCTAATCTCGGGAACTTCTGGTCCGATTTTAAAAATTCTTTCACCAATCTAAAGCTACATTATCAGCGAGTAACATAAGATATATTTTATCTCCATATTCCTACGGGAACGGAAACTATGCGGGTAAAACGTTGACGTTGCTTACTTCCCGCCAAGTTGGCGCAAAATTATGCATTTGGTCAATAATGGAAATTTTAATAAAAATTTGCTCACACATTTGTAATAAATAACTGAAACATAGTGTAATTTAGCATCTTTACAAAAAGCAATTTTTTAAATGGTTTTTTATTAAACGTCTAACGTTTATTAAGTTACGATTGTTAAATGTCAAATTCAAACTTTGAGAAATATCGCCAAGTTGGCTAAGAAGTTCTCTATTCCGACAATCCCAGATATTTTAATGCAAATTTTCTCTCAATTTTTAAAGAGGGAAACAAAAAAATTTTTTAGCGAATTGCGCGCGCATATTGAAATTCTATGGTAATATTAATTGACAGTTTCATAAAAAGTTTTGATTACTTTAGTAGTTTTGATTAGTTTTGAAAGTATTTATTACTTTGAACTTTTTAAAAATAATTATACAATATTCATATTTTGCACAAAATTTTTCACTTATTTTGAATCTAGATATTTCACATGGAGGTATTACTTTGACGATATACTATGGAGGCATTCATATAATGTCACTCGCCGAATAAAATTAGGGAGCTTTACGCAATACTTATTTCATCTTCAGTCTTTCTAATCCTCAAACCTTTTGGAATAAGTACAAAGACTACATGGAGGAAGATATTTTGCGACGAAAAACAACCAAATATGCCTTTTAATGAACACGTCTATAACGAAACGCAATAAAGGTTTTCAGAATGGTTAGGAAGAAGCTACATGTTTTTGGAATGATTAGCCCAAGCCGTGTCGACGGAAATGGCTTCGATAATAAAATTACTTGAGAATTAAACTACGATTTTGTAGCATTGCAACATCAAGTAACAGAATTTATCCCTCAATTAATTCCAGAACAAAGTCACTTTTTCCAACAAGTGTTACGCAAACTAGAATCCGGCAGTGGTGCACTCTTTTTTCTCGACGCTCCTGGAGAAACCGGAAAAAGTTTTTGCTAAACTTATTATTAAGAACCATCAGAAAAACCCAGAAGATAGCAGTTGCTATGGTTTAAATTCGAAACATTATGCAGAGACACAATTGAAAATTGGTTATGGATGTTTGGACGGAAATGCTGGAGGTTATATTTTACTTTCAGAGAATTTTGTAATGTAGAAGAAAATGATGTAAATCTTATTGCTCAAATTGACCTGGGCTTGCAACAAAATTTAAATTAGGATCAGTGGTTGCGCGCAAGTTCAAAATTGGCGCCTAACAATGACATTGTCCATAAAATCAACATTGAAAATTTAAACGACGTGCGGGGGAGGGGGGATTGAAGAAGTATTTATCAATGAATACAATCATGGATAAAGAACAAAGTACTTCATATCCCACGGAGTTCTTAAATTCACTTGAACTTTTGGGTGTAACCTCACATAAACTTTATTTAAAACTAAATGTACCAGTTATGCAAAATCTCGATGCTCCTCGACTATGTAAAGGAACGAGGCTTTGGATCACAAAATTGATGCAGAATATACTTGGTGCCAATATTTGAACATATGTCATGAAAAGGGATAGTGTTACCATACCTCGAATTCCGAGTATCCCCATTGACCTATCGTTTGAATTTCCAGTTTTACTGTTGCTATTAACAAAGCTAACATTTCAGGTAGCAGGGGTGCATTTGGAAATGCAATGTTTTCCCCATGACCAACTATATGAAGCCTAATCGGTGTGTCCAATACCCAAATCTTCACATATTTGCAACTGACGGAAGAACATACAATATGGTATACAGTAGCATCTTAGAATAATATTCTGTTTTGAGTTCTTTTGAAGAGGAATTATATATTAAAAGTAGATACTTTCGATTTTTAAAAATATTAATAGTTTTGTTGCTAATTATTATAATAAATTACGTTTTCAGTTTTTTTTAAACTAAGCTCAATTTAAGACATTTTAAATTTTATTGGTTCCAGTCAAGCAATAAAAAAAATTACCATATTATATTATTTACTTTCTTATGATAATGATTACGACTTTGACAGTTATTTAAAGACATCAACGCGAGCGGAGCCGCGGGTAAAAGCAAGTGTTATATAAAAATTTAGGTTATTTTTCTAATATTTTATGCTTAAATTTTTTTTAACGCAAAGCAAAAGTGTAGATATTTTAATGAAAGTTACAAAATCCAATATATTTGGCTTTTTCACACAGTCATATTTATTTTTCATACAATAAATTATTAAAAATTTAGGTTATTTTTCTAATATTTTATGCTTAAATTTTTTTCACGCAAAGCAAAAGTATATATATTTTAATGAAAGTTACAAAATCCAATATATTTGGCTTTTTCAGTCATATTTATTTTTTATACAATAAATTATTTTTCATTTTCTAAATTAATTGCAGATTAAACTGAGGTTTGGAAGATAATCATGAGATATATTCACAAAAATAAATAATATTTTGGGCAACAGATGACGCTAGCATTGTATTAAAAAAAATTAATTCAGGGTTCAGAAGCACTGTCTCGATCCACTCCTGAAATACAAGGTATAAATCATCATAAAAAAATTTTATGATGATTTTACATTTTTTTTCGTTGTTTATGTATGCAGTAGTAGATGAACCCAGACTTTTTCTAGCAAGTATATATATATAAAGATCTGGCTTGGGGCCCAAGACCTGACCTTGCGGGGGGGGGCCAATTATTTTCCGTTACGCCACTGACTATTTGATTCATTCATCTCAATTTAGAGAAATCTCTCTCACTTAAATATTTTACTCTTTCTGTCAAGCTGACTGAAATAGAATTGATCTTAAACATCTAAAATACTTCGATCTCTTTTCCCCCACATTCTCAAAATATAAACACTAATTCAGAGCACGGTATATCACGAACCTTCAAATGCTAAAGTCTTTCGAAAGAAGCAGTTGTTTATATGTGTGTGTGGATCAAATTTTTAAAAAAAAAACTCAGAACCAAAAACATATTGAAGGTCAAAGTTCTGGGAAACATTTTTCGAAAAAAGACTTCAACCGCAATTACGTATAATATATGAGGGCAACACTAGTTGCTACACGAATCAAATCCATGGTAATCATCGGGATTGCAATATCGGTACAAGATTTTTTGTAGCACATTGAATTTATAACAGGAGTCCATCAGCTTGGGGCCCCTGGCGACCGCTTAATCCACCTCTGTTGTCAGAGCAGATAAAACTCCATTCAAATGAGCATACAAGACGCTTCAATGGCTCCTGAAGGAACAGAAATATAACAAACAGTGACCAATGCTAATAATCGGCAAGTAAGCTCAATAAAATTTTATAAGTTTAAAATGTAACCTCAAGAAGAATAACTTCTATTATTATTTTTTTTTGACAGATGAAATTTGTACTACTCTTAACTGTTTTTGGATATTTTATTTGTTAATGAATATTGTGAGTACTATAGGAACTATTTGAAATGCCATATAAAAATATCGAACATAGGTAGGTCAACAAGAAATGCGCGACGTAA